>JAKIJQ010000460.1:0-50611 GCA_023373905.1 Rhizoglyphus robini | reverse complement strand
TCTTTGTTGCGGTGGAGAAACACATTCAACACGAGATTTTCAACTTGAGGGAATAATTTCCCCAAAAGGACGCAGAAATCACTGGACAGAGAAATAACATTTCGCTTATATTTAGATGGTTTCACTTTGAGAATAGTCCAGCCCAACACACAATCAAATGTTTATGTAAAATTTACATTGTAAATTGAAAATTTGAATTCAAATTGAATTCAAATTGATATTACTAATTTCTGATTGTGAGTTCAGGTGTTTTGTTTGCATTATAGTATTGCCCAAATATTTCCCCCTCGTACTGCTTTGTGTATCTTTTTTAACTTTTCTTGACCAAACTCGGTTTTGATTTTACCACGTAAGTGTAGAAATAAATCATTTGTGAGTGATGGCAGGATGATGATACAATGTATGACAATTTTGAGGACATTTTTGATTATTTAAATTCGAGTGTTTAACTTTTTTTTTATTAACACGATAAAAATGTTAGTACATTTTGCGATACAGATATTAATGGTGATGATGATCTGAATGAAAGCATACATTTGGTGTTTAGTTTTATATTTATTAGTTCATTTATCATTTCAAATATATTTGTAATTGTGTTCACAATCACAAGAGTTGAAAATTAACAAATATTTATTGACATTTAAAGTGTTCGTACATTTACTGGTACAGATTTAGATTGTGATTGGTAGTGAAAATACAAATAGTAAGACTATTGATTAATGAAAAGATACAAAAGGGTTAGAAAATGTGTAGCATGAAATTAATTAGAGGGGTTTAAACTTTAAAGGAGCAATCACATGTTTGCGCAAGTGGACGAAATGGCCCAAATGTTGAGCAATTCCGTCTCGAACCCGTTTGAGTGGATGTTTGATGGTGAGTTGTTGTAGATTCGGGAAAACAAATGCCAAAAATCGACAAAACTGGTCTGTATCAAATTGTTGGCCACCATAAAAGTGAGTTATAGCAAGAATTTGAACTGAACTCAAAATCGATAAATCGGATCGGGCCAGTGTGGGCAAGTCGAGTGTGTAATATTGAAACGATAGTTGAGTTAGCTCGGAAAGTAGAGCAAGGTCGGAAATGGTGTCTGCATTGAAAACCACCTAGTAAAGCAAATATAATAATAAAGCAATCAATTAGGGAGAATTACTCTTACCCTGTGTATGTCCAACATTTGAAGGGCACTAAAATTGGCACAAATAAATGACAAAACTGCTGGATTAAATGAATGCAGGCTCAAACGTGTGAGGCCTTTCACCAATGGAGCATTCAGTTTGGGAAATAGAGTGATTGTATAGATAGATATATAACAAAACAAATGCAAACTGGTACAATTCGTTCCAAGAAGAGGAATTGTGTCAAGTAGATGCTTACGCAATCCCATCTCATCCAAATAGTCAAAAGAAAGAGTGCAGTGCTCCAAACGATTCAGAAAATCTAACTTATATTTCGGCTCAAGAGGATCGCCAAGTGCAAATCGCTTGAGATTGGTCAAATTGTTGACGTGATTGAATAATTCAGCGTAACGAGTTTTCACAATGAAATTGTCCGCGGTGAAATTGGTAGATTTTGGAACATAAAAACCTAGAGTAACGAGAGTTGATGACCATTTATCGAGCAAAGTGAACAGATTGTCAGCAGTATCTATGGTGCGTTGGAGAGACATATTCAACATGAGATTTTCCACTTGGGGGAATAGTTTTCCCAAAACTGTGCACAAATCAGCGGACAACTCAATTAAATTTCGTCTTTTTTCAGTTGGTTTCACTTTGAAAATAATCCAATCCTTACTAAAGTCCACCAAGCCATTAAAATAGCCAGACAAGTCAGGATCGGGAATGTTTTTATCTTTTGACTCAATCATGATGGACCTCTTCTCACGACAAATGTCTTCGGCTAGTCCCTGCCACCGAGAGCACACACCTCGAATGCCAATCAATTTGTGCATCTCCAATTTGACAAAAACGTATCGCAACATTTCGTTAGGCAGTGAATTAATCATTTTCTTTTGAATCAACATGTTCGGGTTTGACAACATATCGTCACTTGGTACTGTCGGCACTTGAGGCACCTTCACTCGTTTCTTCACATTCTTGTCGCGTACAGTGGCCATTATCAATCGGGGTTGAGACGTTTGGGATTGGAAAAGTCAAAGCAAAACAAAAGAGATCGACAGAAAATGTTCACCAGTCAAAGACAAAACAACGACGGTGCGCTGTACTGAGTACTACTGAGTACAGCGCACACAACAAATGATTGAGCCAACCTCAATTCGCCTATTTCCAACCATGTGACAACACACAATCAAATGTTTATGTAATTTGAAAATTTGAATTCAAATTGATATTACTAATTTCTGATTGTGAGTTCAGGTGTTTTGTTTGTAATAGTATTGCCCAAATATTTTCCCCTCGTACTGCTTTGTGTATCTTTTTTAACTTTTCTTGACCAAACTCTGTTTTGATTTTACCACGTAAGTGTGAGAAACAACTCATTTGTGAGTGATGGCAGGATGATGATACAATTTATGACAATTTTGAGGACATTATTGATTACTTAAATGCGAGTGTTTAACTACTTTTTTAAATTAACACAATAAAAATGTTAGTACATTTTGCGATACAGATATTAATTATTAATGATAGTGATGATGATTTGAATGAATATGGAAAGCATACATTTGGTGTTTAGTTTTATATTTATTAGTTCATTTATCAATCCAAATATATTTGTATTCAATCACAAGAGTTGAAAATTAACGAATATTTATTGACATTTAAAGTGTTCGACGAAACACTGTTTACTGTTTACATTTACTGGTTTACAGATTTAGATTGTGATTAGTAGTGAAAATACAAATAGTGAGACTATTGATTAATGAAAAGTTACAAAAAGGTTAGAATATGTGTAGTATGAAATTAATTAGAGAGAGGAGCAATCACATGTTTGCGCAAATGGACGAAATGGTTCAAATGCTGGGCAATTTTGTCTCGAACCTGTTTGCGTGGATGTTTGAAGGTGAGTTGTTGCACATTCGGGAAAACAAATGCCAAAAATCGACAAAACTGGTCTCCATCAAGTTGTTGGCCACCATAAAAGTGAGTTATGGCAAGAATTTGAACTGAACTCAAAATTGATAAATCGGTTCGGGCCAGTGTGGGCAAGTCGAGTGTGTAATATTGAAACGATAGTTGAGTTAGCATGGACAGTCGAGCAAGGTCGGAAATGGTGTCTGCATTGAAAACCTCCTAGTGAAGCAAATATAATAATAAAGCAATCAATTAGGGAGAATTAATCTTACCCTGGTTATGTTCAACATTTGAAGGGCACTAAAATTGGAACAAATAAATGGCAAAATTGCAGGATGAACTGAATACAGGCTCAAACGTGTGAGTCCTTTTACCAATGTAGCATTCAATTTGGGAAATTGAGTGATTTGCTCGATTGTTAAATAGTCAAACAAATGCAGACTGGCACAATTTGTTCCAAGAAGAGGAATTGTGTCAAGTAGATGATTACGCAATCCCATCTCATCCGAATAGTAAATAGAAAGAGTGCAGTGCTCCAGACGATTTAGAAAATCCAACTTATATTTCGGCTCGAGAGGATTGCCAAATGCAAATCGCTTGAGATTGGTCAAATTGTTGATGTGATCAAACAATTCAACGTAACGAAATGGGGAAATGGGGCCGGTGTTTGAAACACTCAGACCTAGAGTAACGAGAGTTGATGCCCAATTATCGAGTAAAGTGAACAGATTGTTAGCAGTATCTTTGTTGCGTTGGAAAGACACATTCAACACGAGATTTTCAACCAGAGGGAATAACTTTCCCAAAAGAACGCTAAAGTCACTGGAAAGTGCAATTATATTTCGCATATTTTCAGTTGGTTTCACTTTGAGAATAATCCAATCCTTACTAAAGTCCACCAAGCCATTAAAAGAGCCAGACCAATCGGGATCGGGTTTGTTTTTAGTATTAGACTCAATCAGGATGGACCTCTTCTCACGACAGATGTCTTCGGCCAGTCCCTGCCACCGAGTGCACACACCTCGAATGCCAATCAACTTTTCAATCTCCAATTTGACAAAAACATATCGCAACATTTCGTTAGGCAGCGAATTGATCCTCTTCTTTTGAATCGACATGTTCGGGCTTGACAACATATCGTCACTTGGTGCGGTCGGCACTTGAGACACCTTCACTCGTTTCTTCACATTCTTGTCACGCACAGTGGCCATTATCAATCGGGTTTGGGACGATTGGGGTGGGCAAAATCAAAGCAAAATAGAAGAGAACGACAGAAAATGATAACCAGACTAACAAAACATCGAGCGTGAATAACAGAGCACACACACACACAACAAATGAGTGAGCCAAACTGAAATTAGTCTATTTCCACCCATGTGTCAACACACAATCACATGTTTTTTCAAAATGTAATTTCAGTCTGACCGCTCTTTTGTTATGCTGACAATTGCCGAAATATCTCGCTATTTATTGTTTTTTACATTTATTGACAAAATCTATTTGAGTTCACCACAAAAGCTGTTTGGCCAGTGTAGATATATCATTTAATAATAAATCATTTGTGTGTGATGCGTTTATCGATGTATGGCTATTTTGATTACAGGCCAAATCAAAACAATTTTGATTTACATGAAGTCAAGTCGAATCACTCTCTCGTCAACAGATTGCCTTGGCACAACTCGAAACTGGTGGACAATCACGTCGATTCGTGAACAAATTAGTAATTTGAAATTACTCAAAAAAATGTTACGAGCTCTTCTTCTCCGAGTGCAAGCACATTACCCGATCCGACTCAGATTGGTGAACAAGGTGCTGGTTGAGGACATTTGGCGGAACAAGAAGTGTTAGATGTTGATTATAATCTACTATAGTGATTTGAGAAAGTATACTTTTTTCTGACTTATCGACACGATACAATGGACATTTCAAATTGAACAAGGATTTTGTCTTCATTCAGGAAAACTACAATCTACGTAAAATCACTTGTCAAGCCAACTTTCCGAATCCGAATCCGAACGAATCTATTTCCCTGCACTGAACAAAATTATACATCGTTGATTATTTTTATCATTCCTCCACCAAAATCAACTCAATGCATGAATTGGCTCATATTTTACCCGTTGGGACCAACCTTTGCTCGACTTGAGCATTTTTCTTGTGGTGGTTTTGTTAACTATCAATTGACAACAACTTTATGCCGTATATTTGTGCGGGATTTTCTAGTTTTTCAAATTCAGACTATTTCCTGCAGAAGGTTAACTAATTGAACTAACGAAAAGTCGACTTTAAAACCGAAAAAAAAACAACAAATGACTCTTATATGACTTACTTTATATGAAATAAATCTTATCAAATGTACGATGAAGCCAAAAGCACTAGAATTTCCAAAGGCACAAAGGAACTTTCTAACTGTTAATGTACTTTACTAGTATCATTATCATCATGATCAAATGTAAATGCAATGTAGTAGTATGCAACAATATATCAGTATATTGACATGTGTATCAGAGTACTTTTTGGCAACAATGAAAAAAAAATGACAATGAAATTTATAGTAAAATGAATTATTATCGAAAAATAGGTCGATTCTTTATCACAAAAGAAGGAGTTCCGGTAGAAGTAGAAGGTCTTGCAGTAGAAGGTCCGGGAACAGCAGTTCTAGACGGCGTAGAAACAGAAGTTCCAGCAGTAGCAGTCCCGGAAGTAGATGGTCCAGAAGAAGCACTTCCAGAAGTAGAAGGACCAGAGGTAGAAGGTCCAAGAACAGCAGAATTTCCAGACGATCCAGAAACAGAAGGTCCAGAAGTAGAAGATCTAGCAGAAGTATTTCCAGAAGTAGAAGGTCCAGATGTCCCAGAAGCAGCTGCCGTGGTTCCAGAAGTTCCATCCGATCCATAAACCACCTTCAACGTCTCATAAAACAAGGAAAGTCTCGAGAACGCATCCACCGTAGCCTCATACACAAAGTGCACCTTCTTTGGCCGAACCGAGTCCTGCTGGTCATCATCCTCCACACTCGAGACCAGATCCAAGGCAATCTCTTCCATCCAAACAGTCGGTTCATTGAAGAACGCATCAAACGAACCAATTTGCGCTCGTTCGAGATCCAAAATCGGAGTGGGCTTCACTTCCACCTTCCTGACAGCTTCGAGCAGTACGAGCAGATCGAGTAGTTCGACCAATTGAACCGGTGGAATGAGTGGTCCAAATGACTGTGCCAAGTCATCCTGACTGAGGACCGTCTTGGTCAGTGTCATGTGGCCCAAAATATGATTGAACAGTATGGTGAGAGTGTTGAGATCGAGTAGACCGTCTGGTTGTTTCCACAGTTTGGGTATAAAGCAAATCTGTTTGATGTCCTTCACCGGAGCAGAATCCGTAGATGTTGAGGGTTGGGTGAGCGGTTTTACCGTAGTCCACGAATCGAGATTCTCAAAAGAATGCACAAACCAGAATCGAATGTAGTCCCGATGCACCCAAGTGTGGCTCACAATTCCAACCGAGAAAACCAGCTTCTGCCATTCACAAAATCTCAAAAAATGTTCCAATTCTTGATCAACATTCTTCTTCTTTGAAGCACCACCACCTTCTTCAGATCGTTCCAAAATCTCCACAATTTGGTGCCACTTCATGCCCAACTCCTTTTTCGACCGAATGGCATCGAGCACCGCACATCCACTACTTTTAGTAACCGCAATTGAAGTGCCAAATTTGAACGGAGGATACTCGAGGAAAACTTTCTTTGATATCGAATCGGACACTTCCTGCTCATCAAATTCCGCCGGATCAAAGCTCCTCAAGTGTTGAGCCAAAATATCCAACGCCAGTTGATGTGTTCCATAGATCGTCTTTGAATGGCCCAGTCGTGCAATGTTCACCTTCACATGATTGATCAACATGGAATCTGTATATCGTGCGGAATCGATATTCGGATCTGGTGATCCTACTAGTGATGGCTCGCGTGGTTCAACCTTCACGGTTGGTCCCGAATTTTGGCTCAACATCATAGAACGTGACACGTGACGGCCTCGTTCGGAATTTTTCGTATACTCTCGCGGAATCGACATAAACTTGTCCATCATTTCAATGTTGAACTCAATTGGATTCTCAAATGGAATTTGCGCGGCATTCTTGGGCAGCTCCACATCCAAACAGCCAACAGTGTCCGATGAGAGGCTCTCAATGAACTGCAGTGCACTAAACAGTGAATTGGCGTCTTCAATCACCACGTTTGGCACCCTCTTTCGCCTGTCCGACTGAACCGGCTGTTGAGGTGGGAAGTCAACGTTGAATCGGGCCAGTCGTTGATAGAACATTGGCGAGATGCGATATGCGTAACAGCAGGTGCGTTGAGTCTCCGCATGACGACGATTGTGCTTGATCACATCATTCTGAATGAGTTTACGCACTGTGAGGGAGACCAACTGTTCGGGAAAGTGTTTCAGGGACTTGAAGACGGTGCGCATAAAGTAACGTCTCAAGGTTGGTGCTCCTGTGAAAGAATATTAACAAAATTAGCCCAAAAATAACATAAAATCAATCCAAAAAAACCCGTTCAAAACCAAACAACAACTTACCATCCTGTTGCGCCCTCTGCGCCTTCAATTGACTCGTCTTGAGCGCCATCAGTGATCCAACCAACAAATTTATAATCACAAAACCATGAATATCATAATAATTCTTAGGATCCGTGTAAAAGGCCGAATCCTCACGCACGTCCACGTCCACCACATCGAACCTGCCCAACAGATCGTCCAAACTGTTCCACTCAGTCCCGCCCGTCGAATATGCGACACAGTCAGGCAGTTCCATCCGATTGCGAACCTCCATTTTCGATAAGAAAAAGTCCGTATTCGTAAAGTGATGCGACAAAATATGATCCAGTATCCGCTTGAACGCAGTGACCATTGCTTCCGCATCCTATATAAGATAATGAATATTAGATATAATATTAGATATCTAAAAGCCACTTGAGTCCACCGCTTTACCTGTTTATTCTCGGGTCTATAAAAGGGCGCATCGATGTAGTCGAGCTCGTGCAACGAAAACGAAATGATTCGTTGAATATTTGGCTTTTTGGCAAACTTCAACAGTCGTCTCGCACACGCGTCCGCATCCTTACTCGCCGAAATTTGACCCAAATTTTCGTGCAACAACTCCATGATCACATTCCGCGAAATGCACGTCTGAAAGTTTGAAGTAGGATCCAACAGTAGAGAGGCCAGACGACACTTCAACAGAAACTGATCCTCCTCACGAGACCAGTACTGTCGCAAACTACGTGAAGCCATATTCGCCTCTTCGGTGCTCTTCTTTTTCGACTTCTTCTTAGATTTCTTCTTTGGCGGCGGTGGACCACTGTCCAAATCGGGACGCGGTTTGGCACGACTTTTGCGTGGCTTTGCATAGGCGCCCGATTTCAACCTTTTCCTTGGTCTCGGATCAAAATCATCGCCTGGAAAAGAAGAAAAGGTTAGATCAGATAAAATTAGACAAAAAAACAAATTGGATATAGATCAAAATCGGTAAATCAGAATATCGATTAGGTATTACGTTAGGCCGTAAGATATGGTTAGTTAGACTAGGCTATTAGGTATAAATGATTAGGTACGTGGTTAAATACGAGATGTAGGTGTCGTTATTATAGTTTTGGTTTAATGTTAAGTGATTAGTTAGCCCAATATAAATAGCTTATTAGGTATAAGAGTGTAAAAGATTATGCGAACTAATGCAAACTATTAGCTACAAGTCATTAGGTGTATTGGTGAATGGTTAAGCGATTATGTGGTTGCGGTTTTGGTTAAGTTATTAGTTAGTTGTTATATAATAAGAGAGTGAGCTAAGTAATTAGGTAGGTCATTGTGTAGATGAATGGTTATATAAGTGCGATTAGATAAGTGTGGTTGTGTTGACAAGGTTTTGGTTTAAGTTATTAGATGGTTATATAAGAGAGTTAGCTAAGTAATTAGGTAGGTCATTAAGTAAGCAATTAATAAACACTACAAGTTATTAGGTAAGAGGCAATATAAACGATTATGTAGGTAAATATGCAAACGATTAGGTGTAAGTCATTAGGTGTATAATACACCGTGTATTGGTGAAAGGTTATATAAGTGATTAGGTGGCTATTGTCAAGGTTTTGGTTAAAGTTAAGCGATTAGGACGGTTAGATATTACGTTAGTTAGTTGGTTAGGAACTTATTAAGAAAATTAAACTTACCACTATCAATGTCGATCAACATTCCATCCTCCCCTTCCTCGCCCTCCTCTTCCTTCAACTTTCTCTTGCCCTTAAAGCCAAACACGGGCAGTGTATGCAAACACAGGAACGGATTGAAGGGACACTCCTCATCGGTGCACTCAGGCTGATGCACCAAGTGCGTCTCCACGTCCTCAACAAACAAATCAAAATCGGAAATAGTCGCAAAACTGTACTCCACACCAGCACCACCACCATCGAGCACTGTCTCACTGTGTGACCCATCCGGGGTCAGTGGCTTCTCAAATTGAATCTTTGTGTTCAGCTTAAATTGAATCGTCTCCGAGAACTGCAACTTGTCACGATCACGCAAGGTGAGCAGTCCAAAGTGTGACGCCCATTCGAGTAGTTCAAAGATTATGTTGACCGATTTGCGGTTGTAGAGCAAATGACGCCGAATCAGTGGCTCCACTTGGTAGATCATTTGATGCTGACGGACTGGGTCCTTCAGTAGTTCGTCGAGACCCGGGATAATGTGCGATATTTGGTAAATGTCACGAAAGAGCGAGATGGGCATGTAGATGATCACGTCCAGGAGGGAACATTCGAAACCTAATTATAAGGAAAGATTAGATTAAGATCCCAAATAAGATGTCCATCAACAAACAACGTTACCCTTGAAAATCCTACACAACTTGGGCACATAATACTTCCAATCTGTAGGCAGATAGTACTCCTGTCGATCATCGACCAACAAATAGTGCAAATATCTGTACAATATAAAGGTCCGCTCCACTTTTGACTGCTTTCCACCATAAATTTTCCTCGCAATCGATGGCTGAAAGTTGACCAGCAACTTGTCCGAGGACACATACGGTGGAATAGCACTGGCCGAACTGGTCGCCGACAGCACATCGAAATTCTCCTCATCACCACCAACCATCATCGAACTATTGAGTGAGATCGTGTCGAGACTCGTATCGGCCGCCGTCTGTCCATCAGGATTAAGAACCGTAGCATCTTTAAATCCACGCAATTGCACCTGCGTCACAGTAATGTCCTTCACAAAGTCGATCGGTTGATGGGAGAAATAGTGAAACTTGCTGCGCAGTACCATGTGACCAATGATCGAGTCCACGTACGATCGATTCTGATCACGTGAGTAAATTTGCTCAGTGTCGCCCATTAGATGGTGCACAAAGTTGCTTTCGGATGGCTCGTTGTAGAAGATCAACACACAGTTGCGCGAATATAGACCGTTCGACAGTTTGTAGGCTCGGATTTTGATCAATTCCTTTTTGACCAGTTTGTATAGTAATCTAAAGTGTAAAGGAGTGTAGATAAAACACAAATTAGTGAATTCAAAATCCCCCTTCAAAACTCACCTCAAAATAGTCTTCATATCAATCTTGTAGCTCAAGCCAGTCTCCTTCCACAAAATATGCCGCCTCAACGAGAACGGATTGTCCGCAAACTTCACCTGACCAATGTATTCCATAATCCAGCTCGAGCGCACCTGTGCCCGATCCGAGTCCTTAATCTTGTTGCGCACAAACACTTCATTCTTCTCGCCCTCCGCAAAGCGCTTCGCCCTGTACACATACACCTTCTGACGGCCATCTTGAATGGCAAAATTTGAGATCAAATCCAGTTCCTGGAGCAGTTTGAGTGCACTTCTGATCAGCGCATTGGGCACATCGATTGAACGGAGCAGGGCGACGCGGGTCATTCCCGTGCATTGAGATTGCTCAATTATGTGATAGATTCGTTCGACAAAGTAACGTTTCACTTGTTGAACTTTGTCGCGAGATCTAGAATTGAAAAAGGGAGAGAGAGTGAGAATAATTAGTTAGGCTATTAGTTAAGTCATTAGATAAGTGCCAAATAGATTAATGGCGAGATAGATTAGAAAGGTGGTGAGGTAAATGGTTAGTTAGATGATTAGGTAAGCGATTAGATAAGCGATTAGGTAAGTGGTTAGTTAGATGATTAGATAAGCGATTAGGTAAGTGGTTAGTTAGATGATTAGATAAGCGATTAGGTAAGCGATTAGGTAAGTGATTATGTAGGCGATTAGGTAAATGGTTAGTTAGACGAATAGGTAAGTGTACGGGTGTACCGTATTCCATTAGACAAGCAAATAGGTAAGCAGTTAGTTATTAAGCCATTAAATCGATTAGTTCCTATATTCGAGAGAGTCATACTCACAGATTAATCATAGGAATGCCCGCTGCCGAATCTGTGCACACAGTAGTATCCAGCATTGTCTGGTCCATTGTAGTGGTAGCATTCAAATCCAGCGTCTCATCCATAAAGACCGTACTAGCATCGGCAACATCATCCTCATCTTCCTCGCCGCCTCCACCACCAGCACCACCACCACCTCCACCCAACTTTTCTCCATACTCGGGATATAGATCGTCCACCGTGAGCGGTCGTTCGAGACTCTGCAAAAAGTCCACCGTGATCTGCTTCGAGCCCTCGCACTTCTCAACACGAAACACTTTTGCGTATCTCGTGAGAAAGTCCTTAAACTTTTTCGAGTCAATCTTCTTCTGAATGGAATCCTCCCAATTGGCGCCGCCGCCTTTCTCGCATCTCAGCTCCGTCAACTTTCGTTTAATCTCAGCAAAACTCAGTCGGGCCACTTTCTGTTCGACAAACAGATTGCCCACCTCGAGCACCTTCCAATCGATTGGATTCACATTGGTGGGCTTGAAACGGGGCAGATAGAGCACAAACGAATTGTGACACAACTTTCGTTTGAAGTCATAAAAATAGACTGGGTACTGGACGGACAGCTTTTGACGGAGAATTTCGTTACGATAGTAGTAGAAGGAGGTCTTTATGCGCGTGTCGTCAAATTGCATTCCTGAATCGAGAGATATAGAGAATGATTAGATTAAATAGCTTAGGTATGTTAGGTAAGTGGTGGTTAAATGTGGGATATTAGATGAATGTATGTTGGTGTTTAGGTAAGCCGTTAGTTAAGTATTGTACTTATATGTGGATACAGGTAGGCTATTAGATTCTTAGGGATGCTGATTTGATAATAATTAGTTATGTGATTAAGCAAGTGATGATAAGGTAGGTGATTGAGGTAAGTGGTTAGATAAGCTGTTAGATGGACAGTTAGGCGAGACATTAGATAGGCGATTATTATGTAGATTATTGTGTAGGTAGTTAAGGGTGAGAAAGTGTAATAATAAAATATTTGAATAAGTGTCTACTACTAAACACTGTTTCGGAAAGCCGTTAGGTAGGCTATTAGATTCTAATGGATATACAAAGTAGATATCATTAGCTAAGTGATTAAGTAGGTGATTGAATAAGTGGTTAGATAAGTCATTAGATAGAAATCGTTTGGTAAGGGACATTAGCCATTAAGCAAACGCACTAATCTTTGAATATAGGTAAGCTATTAGATTCTGAATGGATACAAAGTAGATATTAGCTAAGTGATTAAGGTAGGTGATAAGGTAAGTGATTAAATAAGTGGTTATATAAGTGATTAGATAGATGGTTATCAAGAGTATAGAACTATGTATTAGTTAAGTGATTAGATAGGTTATTGGGTGATTTGATGAGAATATTTGCTCGAACTCACCTTCTTTCTTTGAATTCAAATATCCATAGAACCTCTTTCTGCCCACATACTCGAGTATGCAATAGGTCTCCAACTTAAACTCGGCATAGGCCTGCCACCGACTAGCGCCCAGCAGTGCCTCGGCCCGTGCCTGCTGCGTTGCCACAATCACAATCTGATTCGGACTCGACCATCGTTCTGTGTACTTCATAAATTTGACCAGACTCTCCAACTTGTCGAGAACATGGCCGGTGACATCAATTCGAGTGTAGTAGTCGCGACACGAACCACGGATTGTGTTATCGGTCAGGCACACTAGAGGCGAGTAGTTGTCCTCGGGTATTAGTTGCTCGTCGTAATTGAGGGTTCCGGTGTCCGAGTTGAAGTGCTCGTTACGGTCGAATACGGAGAGGTTGGGGCGGGCGGTGGGCAGTTGGTACAAAGTCAAGTGACCTGGGGAAATTTGGAAAACACAAAAAAAGTTAGTCAAAATTGTAATAAGTACAACAAAGTAAATTAGATTTTTAATTTTAATAAAAAGCCTCTAAATCCTAAAAAATCTCAAATTGTCCTACTGAAAATTTTAGTTAAAATGATGACGATGATCTAAATCCTAAATATAATCCTGAAATAATATCCTTAAACCCGAAATTCAAATACATTTTAAATCAAATTATTAGAAAATCTTTTAATATCCTAATAAAGTATCCTAAAATTATTTTGTTGCCGTTGAATTCAATATTAAGATATTTTTGATAAAATAAATGTTTTCTAATTTTAAAAAATCTATAAAATTCCTTTTCTAAAAGTCAAATAAATCTAAATAAATTATACAAAAGATCAATCTGTAGAAAGTAAACAACAACAATATATAAAATCATATAAACTCACCAATTTTGGCCTCTTTCAGCACAATCCTGTAGATGACATTCTTCAGCTTATCGTCCAACTTGCCAACCGACTGCAGAATCTTCAATTTGTCTTTACTTTCGTGCCTCACGAATCGATCTCGCTCCTCAATTCGTGTCCACAGTGCCTCAAATGTGATGCCTTCGAGGCCCTCGAGCGCAATCTCGTCACGAATTGACAACAACAGGGAGGTGTTCATGCTGTTCAACTGATAATAATTTCACTTATCATCAGATAAAAAAATGAGAAAACGCACAAAAAACATTAAAATCAAAATCAAAACAAAAAATTTCCGGATAATCAAAACAAGCCACGAGGCGAGAGAGGCATAAAACAACACAACAAAACGTGACAACTTCTAGCCAAAGCAGCTTCAACACATCAAAAAATACAGTAAACTCTCGATTTGCAAAATCAAAATTAAATAATGACTAAACATTAATATTATTGATAAAAATTAACATATCGTAACTCAATTTAATCATTAATAAATTGAAACCCTAATTAAAAACCAATAAAATATTTTAAATTAAAATATTTAATTAAATATGAAAAACAATCGGACTTATCCTGTAACATAAACAAACACCCCTCCACAGATGACGTAACTCAGTATTGCGCTCTCTCACAACAAAACACAGCTGATTTTGACTGTTGGACTCTAAACTTTTTATATGTCTTTAAGACACGTTTTATTATTATTATTATCGTTTTGTATCATTATCTTTGAGTACTTTGGATATTCCGGAAAATTTCTAACCGACAGTTTCATATCTATAATTCCCTGGAAGATTTTCTCGAAGATTTATCACAATTTATTGAAGATTTTTTGTGGATTTCTGTTTTTATTTTGGTCGAGATCTGATTTTGTTTTGGTTGGATTCTTTGGAACCAGAATTTTGGGATACTTTCGGCCTATTTTATTTTTAATAATATGCAACAGAATCCAACAAGGTCCACTTGTCTGGTTGTACTGCTTTGAGATTATGGCTTTCACTAATTTGGAAGACTTTTTGACAGTTTTTGTCACTTTGGTAAGTTTGGTTTTGGGAATTTTAAGGGAATCTAGGTACCAGAATTTTGGTACTCTGGGATTCTTTTGACTCGATTTACTAATTTTTATTATCAATTTTTAGATATTATTTTTCGCTTTTGGTTGGTATATATTCGTGAAGAAACTATTCCGTGATTATGAGGTAAGAGTTTGTTGTTAGCCTTTTAGGATTTTTTTCAGGATTCTAATTCTGGTTTTTATCTTTTTCTTTTATATTTATAGATCCATCACAGCTGGGTGCAGATTATGTTCTGCGTCACACTATCACTCTCCTGTTCAATGTTTGAGTTGATCATCTTTGAGATTGTGGCCTTTATGGATTCTAGGTATTCGTTTGTTCTACTATCCGGATATCGATATTATCGATCTGATTTATCTAACATCGATTGTTTTATTATCCACACAGTTCCCGATACTTTCACTGGTATCTCTCAATCTATCTGATGCTGTTCATGCTTCTGGTGGCCATTCCCTTCTCGATCTCATATTTCTTTATCCAGAATTTAACGAGTTCAAACTCGACTCTCTGTCTCGAGAAGCGCACCCGATTTATATTTACTTTTATCGTTTGGTGTATTTTCATGTTTTGCTTCTGGAAGATTGGAAATCCTTTTCCGATCAGTTCGCCCAAGCATGGAATACTGTCTATTGAGCACATGATTTCGAGGGTGGGCATCATTGGGGTGACCCTCATTGCCACCCTGTCGGGCTTTGGTGCCGTCAATTATCCGTACACTTCGATGACCTATTTTACCACTTCGGTCTCACCGGCGGACATTGCCACGGTGGAGAGGCGGCTACTCCAAACCTGGGAGTCTATTGTGACCAAAAAGAAACAGATTGCCACAATACTGCACAATCAGAAGATATCGTCCGAACAGTCGTCCTTCACCTCGCCCTCCACCTCATTTTGGTCGTATTTGCGCAATTTTGGCTCGACCAGTTCGACACAGAATGTGGCCGCACTGCGCAAGGAATGTGCCTTCCACGAGGAACTGTCCCGACAGCTATTTCTCGAGTATGTGGATCTCAAAATGATGGAGGAGCGCTTCCATAAAAGTCGAACACTGACAGGCAAATTCTTCAACTATTTGGGATACTTTTTCTCGATTTATTGTATTTACAAGATTGTTATGGTAAGTAGTAGTGAAATGGTTGATTTATGGTTTAATTTCTCTACTTCTTAGTGTACCGTAAACATTGTATTTGACCGTGTTGGTCGTATGGACCCGATAACCCGAACACTACAGTTCTCTGTCGATTATCTCGGCATCGATGTAGACATTCGCTTCTGGTCTCAACATGTCTCCTTTCTGGTTATTGGACTCATTGTGCTCACCTCCATTCGGGGATTGTTGATCAATCTTACTAAGGTAAATAAATAAATAGATTCTCTAGATCTCTTAAAGATCCCTTAGAGATTCTCTCTTTGGGTCCTAGAAAGTCGGCTATTTTAACCTAACCTTCTTTTCTTTCCACAGTTTTTCTACGCCATCTCCAGTTCCAAGTCGTCGAACATCATTGTGCTCGCCCTAGCCGAACTGATGGGCATGTACTTTGTCGCAAGTATTCTACTGATGCGCATGAATATGCCCCTCGAGTATCGGACAATCATCACGGAGGTGCTCGGTGATTTGCAGTTCAAGTTCTATCATCGCTGGTTCGATGTCATCTTTCTCATGTCGGCCATCATCTCCATTGTCTTCATCTATGTCTCGAGACAACAGATGCAGCGTGAACTTTGATATAATGAAGATGTTGATGATGATTGAAGATGATGGGGATTGCATGTTTTGTGCGGTGTGTAATATTATTAGGTAATAATAAATTATATATTAGAATTGATAGATTGTGATTAGTAGAGAAAATATATAAAGAGTGAAACTTTTGATTTTTAATGAAAGGATGTACAAAAATTGTGAATGTGAATTGGGAAATTATTTAGAAGCAATTAAATGCTTGCGCAAGTTGACGAAATGATCCAAATGCTGTGCGATTGCAGTGCGAACCTGTTTAGTTCGATGTTTGATGGTGAGTTGTTGCAGATTTGGGAAAACAAATGACAGTACTCGACAAAATTGATCTCCATCAAATGGTTGGCCATCATTTTCGAATGTAAACTCAGAAATCGCGAGAGTATGAACTGAATTCACAGTCGATAAGTTAGATCGGGCCAATGCGGACAAATCGAAATCGCCATTTGCAATCGACAGTTGAGATAGGTCGGATAGTCGGGCCAGGTCGGCAATGGCATCTGCATTGAAAGTCTGCACGTAATTAATAGAAAATAGCAAATATAATAATTAATAAAGCAATTAATCAGGGAGAAACTGCACTTACTATAAAAATGTCCATGTCCAGAATTTGCAGTGCACCAAAATTGGCACAAACAAATGACAAAACTTCGTTTTCGAATGCACGCAAACTCAAACGTGTGAGACCTTTCACCAATGGAGCATTCAATTTGGGAAATTGAGTGATTTGATTGATTGATATAAAATTAAGAAAACGTAAACTGGTACAATTTGCCAGAAAAGGAATTGCGACAAATCCATTCGAATATTTTATAGGAAAAGAGCAGTGTTCCAAACGACTGAGAAAATCCAACTCATAAGTGGGCATGAAAGGCTCGCCAAATACAAATCGCTTGAGGTTGGTCAAATTGTTGAGGTGATTGAACAATTCAGTGTAACGAGATTTGACAATGCAATTGATCAGGGTGCACCGTCCCATGGGACGGCTTGGAACGTAAAAACCTAGAGCAACGAGAGTTGGAGACCAATTGTCGAGTAAAGTAAACAGATTATCAGCAGAGTCCGTGGTGCGCTGGAGATTCACATTCAACACAAAATTTTCCACTTGCGGGAATAATTTTCCCAAAAGGACGCAAAAGTCACTGGACAGTACAATTTCATTTTGTCTACTCTTGGTTGGTTTCACCTTGAGAATAATCCAATCCTTGCTAAAGTAGATCAAGCCATTAAATGTGCGGGACAAATCGGGATCGGGAATTTTTTTAGCTTTAGACTCAATCACAATCGATTTCTTCTTATGGCAGATGTCCTCGGCCAGTCCCTGCCACCGAGTGCACACACCTCGAATGCCAATCAACTTGTCAATCTCCAATTTGCCCAAAATTTTTTGCAACATCTCGTCAGGCAGCGAATTAATCCTCTTCTTTTGAATCGACATGTTCGAGCTTGGCAACATATCGTCATTTGGTACTGTCGGCACTTGAGACAGGTTCACTCGTTTCTTCACATTCTTGTCGCGCACAGTGGCCATTATCAATCGGGTTTGAGATGATTGGAGTGGGCAAAGTTAAAGCAATAGAGGAGAGAACGATAGAAAACGATCACCAGTCAAAGACAAAACACCGAATGTACAACGCACACAACAACCACAACAAATTGAGGCATTGGGTGTGTTTACATTGGAGCTGTCGCTGGCGATTATGGTCGCTCGCGATAGTTTCTCCCTACTGTTACTGTACAGTAACGTATTATCAGGACGGCATGTCGACAGGCGATAGATTTGAAAAATCAAATTATTTGATTTTTGGCTTGCCGCATCAAGCGACCGATGAATGTGTGCTATTTTCACACACTGGACCTACTAAATCTTACTGAGTGCAAATAGATTCTAGGCCAAATTGCCGCTCTTTGCATTGTTCGTACATTGTTTACATGAGTTGTCGCGCTCTCACTTGACTAGTGATAGTTTTGATTAATCATATCGATTTGTTTTGACATTATTTGCTGAAATTGTTTGGATAACTTTGTTATTATCTACTTACATCATGCCTAAAAAGAGAACAGTCAAGGATATGACTCCTGAGGAGAAATCAGCTTATGATAATGTCAACGTTCAGGTCTTGGTGGACCTTGTCTCGCCACATCAATATCTTTACTCAAACAAAGATCCGAAGCACCTTGACAATGATCTAAAGGATCGAATTTGGTCACAAATTAACGAATCGTTGAATATTCCTAGTAAGTTCAATATTCAATCTGACACTCACTAATTTTTGGTTTATTTTTGTGTGCATTTGTAGAAGACATTGCCTATAATAAGTTTAAGAATCTCAAGGACGCCTACGAGAGGAAAAAGAAGAATGTACGAGAATCTACATTATCAGGAGCCGCTTCGTCCAAAGCAAGTCGGGCACGAAAAGAGGACCCAAACATGGCCCTGATGTCCTTCTTAGACGATCCTTTCAAGACTAGGCCCTCAGTAGGCAATATGAATGAATATAACGAAGATGGTTCTCAAATCATGGCTACCGATCCTCGAGAAACCGATAATATTAACTTGAATATGTTTAATTCTCCTGAAATTGTTAACGGGAGTCAGAATGTCAACTCTCCACAAGAAGATTTGTCTGTTGTTTGTCGCAGTATCAACGATAATGTCTATGTGGGGATGGCAGCTGAACTACATGGAGACATTGATGACTCTACCAATCAATTAGAGGTAGCAAAATCGAGAAAAAAACTGTCTCGTTGTGAACAATTGAAAGAAACTGCAATTGAACTTGAGAAAATAAAGGCTGATGCGCTCTCGAAGGCACTGAACTTTGATTCAAACTCAGACAGACACTTCTTACTAAGTTTACTGCCATTTATGACTAAAGTATTTATCTCACTTAAACAAAATAATTTCTAATTCAATTATATTTAATTTAGTTCTCGGATCTTGACAGCTTGTCTGTTCGAAGTCAAATTATTCAAGTGATAGTCGATCAGTTGAAAGAATTAGCCGAAAAACAACGGATTTTTGATTTGCTTCATCCTGATCATTCGTATTCTCGCTCAATCATCAATACTATCGATAATATTGACACTGTCAATGACAGTCCTCCAAATCGAGATAATCGATTTCGCGCTATTGAAAACGTACAGAATAAACGGGACGACTTTCTTGAGCACATCACAAACGATGACAGTATGGATTTTTCTTAATTTATTTCATTTATTTTTTCATTATTTTATTAGTATACAACTTGTTAAATTACTTTTGTTAAATTAAATCTTCATTTGTTCTTCTTTTTTGTTCCTCTAAATTCACCTTCCGAAGAATTGTAGTAATCAACTAAACAATCTCGAACTTTTTGGGCTTCTCTCGGTGAGTGGTTGAACTGTCTTCCGACCACTCTCGTTTGGCCAGTTGCGGGAATGTCTTCAGGTCGAATAAGGAGCCCTGTTGAAGTATTGTATAGTTGAATTTGTTTATAATTGAGTAGTTAATGTTTACCTTCTTCGTCAATTACACAGTTATGTAATACGCAACACACTTTGACCACTAAATCAACAAATGAAGGAGGCAATTCGAGGTCGTTCTTCAAACATCTCCATTTGGCTACCAATAGTCCAAACGCACATTCGATGACTTGGCGTGCTCGAGATAGTCTTTGATTGAATCTTCTTCTTTGATCATTTAGAGAAGTCTTTGGAAATGGACGCATCAAGAATCGCCGAAGTGGATAAGCTTCATCACCGATCAAAAAAAATGGTGATTTGGTGTTTGTGTTTGGTAATTCACGATCGTCGGGCAGAGGGAATGTACCATTACAAAGTTCTTCGTAGATTTTGGTAGTTCTCAATGTACCACCATCACTCTGAGAACCAAATCCACCGACATCGATAACAATGAACCGGCAGTAAGCATCTGCCACACCTACAAAATGTAAATTTATTAGAGTTTAGTTTTCGTAATCAAAACTTACCTTGCAAAACGCTACTATGGAAATTCTTATAGTTATAATATTCTCCATGAGTGCCCGCTGGTTTTATAATCCCTATATGTTTGCCATCAATGGCACCATCACAATTGGCAAAGCCCCACTCCTGATAGAATCCATCGGCAACTTTGGTCATCATTTGCGTGGTCGGGTATGGCATATAAATAGGAAAAAGTTCTTTCCATATCGCGGTACAACAATCGTTTACAAGTTTGCTTATTGTACAGGGTGCGATTCTAAATGACAATGAAAGCGATTGAAATGCTAGTCCGGTAGATAAATAGCTGTGAATATAATAAATATATTAATTTCAATTAGAATAAACAAAATCTTACCGGAAAGTGACCATTAGTTTCTCCTCAGGAGAGATACATTCACGAAAATGACTATGTTTGAGAAGATGAGGATAAACTAGTCGAAGAATCTTCTTATATGTATTGATATGCATTCGATAATACTGAAAGAAACGCTTGTCGTCTTTTAGTAGGTCGGGATATAAGCGAGCAAATTCGCCTTTTTCATTTCGACCAGAATAAAATGCATCGACCCAAA
This sequence comes from Rhizoglyphus robini, assembly GCA_023373905.1. NCBI lineage: Eukaryota > Metazoa > Arthropoda > Arachnida > Sarcoptiformes > Acaridae > Rhizoglyphus > Rhizoglyphus robini. Next base: position 29,542 of record JAKIJQ010000460.1, on the reverse strand, counting down.
TAGATCGTCCAATTAGTGCATCTACTAATAAAGTAGCTTCGAGGCTGTTTTCCAAAAAGTAGAGCACTTGCTCCGGTGGCAATCTTTCGTAAAGTTCAACAACTTTGTCTAAATAATCGTCAGAGTAAATCATGATTCAATCAAAGTAGATTCAATTGTGAATAGTCACACAAAAGAGAGTGATTTCGAGCTGTTCGATCAAAGAGAGAGGTAAACAAAATAGCGCCAAACAATCGCGCTCAAAAACTTTGGTATCGCTGCGATTTATTATCGCTGAAATGTAAACAGCCAAGCGACAGCGACAGCTATCGCTCAAACAGAAACTATCGCGAGCGACCATAATCGCCAGCGACAGCTCCAATGTAAACACTCCCATTACCCTACGCAGCGACTACGATTGCCCCTGTTGCGACGCATGTCCGCTTGGCGGCGCTGCGGCGCGTGCTCGCAGCTTTGAAATGTTTGCGCGTGTTTGGCGCTAATTTTTGTTTGTTTTTGTTTTGACACTTAATAGTAAATGATCATTTGTTGACTCGCCAGACTTATTTTTCGTAAAGTTCAATATTTAATGTACAATAGGTAAATACTTCTCAGTCCTCTCAGTTAGAAACTAACCAGAATAAATGTCACATTTGCAAAAATAATTTTCATTTCAAAACAATTGCATTACTTAAAAATCACATTCGTACAAAACACCCATCTGAGTACCAATATGAACGTTTGTGTCAATGTCTGCCCAATTTGCAATAAAGCCTTCTCAAAAAGAGGCGAACTAGAAACGCTTTTAGAAACTGATCATGACAAATGTATTCACAAAGATGAATATGAGTTTAATTATCAGGTGTTCCTAAAAGTTATGAAAGTGGGCGATGAGGTGGAGGAGTGAGGTGGAGGGGAAGTTGTCAGTGAAACAGTCTAGATGGCGTTAGCGGTTATACTGTTCTGAGTTATGGGCTCGCGCGTGCAGCTTTCTTGTTTGGCTGTTGTGTGAGTGTGCTGCTGCGGCACTGCACACAAAACAGTATAACCGCTAACGCCATCTAGACTGTTTCACTGACAACTTCCCCTCCACCTCACTCCTCCACCTCATCGCCCACTTTCATAACTTTTAGGAACACCTGATAAGTTATAACTCTCTGGACGAGTTTGACTTTTGGAAAAAGACACTGCAAAATGATACAAATGCATGCTTTGTTATACCAAACGGTAAAAAGAAAACTTCAATTGGTTACACACAAGTATATATAACTGTGTCCATTCCGGACAATTTTAGCCAAATAAAAAAAAGTTGGGTGAACGTAACAAATCATCTAATAAGATAAATGCTACTTGCCCAGCAATGATAAAGCTCGAATACGTTAATATGCCACAAGTACAATTGGAACGATATTTTGTCAAATTTACATCCACTCATGTTGGCCATGAAAACCAACACACAAAGTATCAGCAACCAGCTGACCAGATCCAACTTGAACGTGCCACAAAATACAGTCAAGGTGTTTGTCGTCTTGACATTTACAATCATGAAATCTCTAAAGTACCTTTAAATGGCGAGGCATTTTCATTCAATTCATCTGAGTGGCCTGACATGAAAGCAATTGAAAATGTTACACAATTGATGCAACCTGAGATATTGCATAATGACGACATGAAAAGTGTATCACTAAATGTAGATTACATTAATAGTGAAAATGATACAAAAAAAACTCGATTATTCATTATCAGACCGAACCTAAGTTTGAAATGGTAATAATGACCGAAAGACAGAAACATTATTTAAAAGAGTTTGGTTCTTCCAATTTGTTAATTGACACCACATTCAACGTGTGCAAATATAATATTAAACTCACCGTTCTGATGGTCACTACACTTGAAAAGAGAGGCCTTCCAGTTGCGTACTTTTTGTCAGAGACGCAAGAGGAAGCAGATTTGCGTTCATTTTTTAATGTCATTAAGCGTCACTTTGGTCCCATTAAAACATATAGCTTCATATCAGACAACTTTCCTTCATACTATAATAATGCCTTTATCTCAACATTTGGACACTGACTCACGAGTCAGTTCAAATTAAGACTCGATGTGAATTTCACGTTAAAAAGAATTGGAAAGAGAGGCTAGCACCATTGAATCGTTTCTGTGACTCAAAATTAGAGCGTGAGCAAATATTGTTTGAACGTACCGGAAAAGATGTCATACGGAGATTGAATGTTATCACAAAAGAACACAAGAAAGGCATTGCACTCACTCTACCAAATAGAAATAGTACCAGAAAGTAATGACACCCAATTCATTGTCCACTCTGAAAGTGATCAACGCAAACGATATTCAGTAACCATTACTGAGCAACATTGTTTGTGTAGATTGAAGTGCACTGAATGCAAAGCATGCGCATACACACATCGATGCAATTGTACCATGTACGTCAGAGGACACATGTGTAAGCATATTCATCATAGATTACTTAAATTCGAGTGTATATTTGTACCTTCACTTCCAAAGTCCAAACATTTAGATAACAAGAGATACCTAGGCTATATCACATAAAGTAACCAAAATCTAAAACCAAGAACTATAGGAGATATACAAAATATTTACTTGAACCTATCTTTATGACGCAGAGAGTTTGAATAAAAGTTTGATGGGATATGGGAATTAAAAGTTTATTATTAGAATTATAAACTTTAGAATAGTAAGTGACAATCGAACTCAACAAGCGAGAATCTCATGATCGATACAATCTTTGTGTTCGCCACCATTGTACGAGTAGTAGAAGTACTCATCGATCTTGCCAACAGTCAGTCCATTCTTTTGACAGCGGCCAACAAACAGAGGAATGCCACCCGCAGCCTTGGTTCCGGCAACAAATGCCCGATCCGGGAATGGATCACCACCGTGTCGTGGAACCCATTGGAAGTTTGAGTTCTCTGCCACGAGCACCTCTGCATCATTGAACGCCACCTCACGTCCACCGTACGAAATGTGACAGTGGAGGCCTTCGTTGAATTTACCCGGCACCATATCTACGTCCTTGTGACGACACACGTAAAGAGGCGTCTTCTTGGCATCATTCTCGTGACCTGCCAAAATTGCGTGTTGAGGCAACTTTGCGTTCACCAGTTTCTCCCACTTGAACGAACAAACCGAATTTGACAGTGTTCGGGCCACTTTGAACACGAGTGTTGCAATCTCCTGTGGCTCGAGTGTGATTTCTTTCGCATCCAAATTGGCCAAATGACCCACAACCAAATTGCCCTTCTGCACCGCCTCAGCCTTGATGTTGGTGAACGAGTCGAGAGTGACGTGAGCAGCAGTGCTCAACTTGGACGACTCATGACGATCGTAGAAATTTTCCAGCCTCACCAGCACTTCATTGTTCTTCACATCACCCCAATTCTCCAAATTCAGCAAGTGAACATTGCCCGGCAGTGGTGCTTTCAGTGCACTCAAATGCACATTATGGTCTGCCTTGTATGCGGCAACAGTGCTCGCCACACTGTTGAACGCCACAATTGGACCCATAAACACATTTCGGCTCATCTGTCGTTCATCGTCAACCGCCTCCTCCTTGTTGGCCAAATAGAGGTAAATCTTACCACGAGTGATGACGCCCTTTCCATCCGAATCATGATCATCCGCTACAATCGGAAAAACGCCACCACGAGCATGAATTCGTCGATGAACCATCAGTTCGAGTTCACCGTCCTTCAGGGAAGTGGCGCCAACGGATCGATCAGGCAGGGCAATCAGTTCCAAACCAGATTCTGCCTCTTTCAAGGTCGCCTTTGTGGTTACGGGATAGTAGTTGTAGGTGATGGCCTGGTGGGTTCCGTGACATTCGCGTACTTGATCAGTTCGATGGCGTTGCATCTAAGTGAAATGATGGTTATATTATTTGATCAATAATCTTACAGTCAACTAGAGACTTGACTGTATTTACAAAAACTAAACTAAACAATGATAACAAACAAAAACAAACCATTTGTCGTCCATTCGAATCTGTATAGAAACTTTTGTTGGTCTTAAGATCGGTGTCAAATCTTGTCACAACCTCCTTATCTTGCTTAGTTCCCTCTGAAATAGGTCCCACAACCCAGTCAAACTCCACATGGTCCTTATCGTCATACACTCGAATAGTCTGCCAAATCCAATCGTTCACCTTCTGAGTAACTTCAGAAAATCCTGCATATTTCGCTGCGTGCACCACCACACTTTCTGCATCGTTCACCAAGTGAGCCGCTGCTTTTGGACAGAATTCGTATGAATCGGAAACACTTTCATAGGATGCAAAAGTCTGCACCAATCGATGCTTTTTCCCGCCCTTGGTCAGTGAAACTGTTTCACCATTTTTGTGGTTAACCACAAGTTCAATTCCTTTGCCTTTGAGTACGTAATCTTGATCTGCGTTCACATCCAACTTCTGTGCATTTTCATGCAATTTCGCCGCACTTTCTTTAGTGACAAAGTAGGTGGTGAAACCGAGTGCGGGCAGGTCGGCCTCAAACACAATTTCATGAGTGTTTTGGGCGTGATGTCCCAACAGGGAACGGACTTTGCTTGAGATTGGAACAAAACTAACTTTCGTCAATTCTTTTCCTTCTGAATCGAAAACCTTGTAACCGGTAGCTTCACTAACGGGAACACGAATCCAGACTTTATGTTGCTCTTGTGCCAGTGGATTGTACACGATTGCAGCGAAACCAGTCGAATCGAGATGACCCACAAAGTCACTAATGTTCACGGTGGTGTAAACGTGTGGGGCATGACTTTGATTCTGCACTTCCTTCTTACTGATCAACTTGTTGAGCGCTTGCGCAATCACAGATCGAATAGCCTTGATTGCACTAGTTTGTCGCATTTTGTAATCGACCATTATGTTGGATGGTGATGTGCCCGAGACTGCGTCATGATGCTGCAGAACGCCCATCTGGTTCTTGCCCTCCCAAATCAGACTCTGAGTATTGCCCAGTTCGGCAATCACTTCCAATTGCTTCGCTGCCTGAAACAGATTGTTCACATAACGATCCAAATACTTCACCTGTGGTCGACTGCTATAGTAACCAGTCCAGTATGGATGGTAATCCTCACTCTTCACTTCCAACTTTGGCTTCGAATCGTGGATTGCCTTGATGTAGCAATGGGGCGAGGAGTAAAAGAGTTGCACCTCTGGGTGTTCCTTCTGGACAGTTTCGATGATTTTGTCCAAATTGGAAAACCAATTTTCTGCATTTTTGTACTGGAAATCATCACCAAATGGAATGAGCACGTGACCCTTGTTGCCGTAGTTGGTGTTCCACGATTTTCCCAAATCCACAAGCTTCTTCGCTTTGTCATGTTTGTTCGCTCGGTTACATTGTTTCCTAAAATTTAAATGTAAATCATAAAGTTTATGACATAAACAAATCAATTATAATCACAGATATACACGCCAAAATAAATTTTTGGTACAATGTTAAAACCCATTCTTGTAGTATTTTTGACGCTCTTTCCAGTGGTATGTTCAGAATTCTCAGATTGATTCAATTTTTTCTAGTTATTTTATATTTTCGATTTTTTTGACACATTTATGACAATAACTCAATTATTTGTCCCTGAAACTTTGATTTAAAACTAAGATTCGGATTCTTCGCATTTTTCTGCAAATTTTTGAGCTAAATAACAGCCCAAACGGTCAATAATTACTATTTCTAATCGATTTTTAAAGTTGATAATTTTCAGGTGAAAACTCAGAAATTTAGCTTATTTACCTTCAATTGATTTGAAAATTATCAACTTTAAAAATCGATTAGAAATAGTAATTATTGACCGTTTAGGCTGTTATTTAGCTCAAAATTTGCAGAAAAATCCAAGATCCCGAATCTTAATTTTAAATCAAAGTTTCCGGTACAAAAATTGAGTTTTGGTCAAAAATGTGTCAAAAATTTGAAAATATAAAAAGAACTCGAAAAATTAAATCAATCTGAGAATTGTGAGCATATCACTGGAAAGAGCGTAAAAAATACTACAAGAATGGATCTTTTCACATTTGTTGTACCAAAAATTTATTCTTTATAACTGTGTTAAAGAATCCCTTCTAACCATGTTCAAAATTGAAACCATCCGGCGCACTGTAATGTCGATGCAAATGAGTCGTAAAGATGGAATGAGCCAAACTCGTATTCCAAGTGAACTCTCCCCTCAGATGACTATTGCCTCGATTGGTCACGTGAGCATCGAATCCCATCATAGCAAACAAGTTAGCCTGCTCTCTCGAAGCACCAAATGGATCAATCTGCCAGGACAGTTTCGGCACTGCACATTCACCAAATTCTCTTCTCAAAAATTCAATTCCCAGCGTCATTTGATCGATAATTTGATTGTAGTGAGTCGTAGCCTCGTCATTGATGCACCAACCACCATTAGCAAAAGTCAACTGACCACTCTTGACCAGTGCGTGCACTTTTGCGTGCACCTCCTTCGGCTGTCTCTGCCACCATCGTTTGAAAAAGTACATTTCCACTTCAACAAACTTGCGATTTTTGTTCTTCTCCAATGACTCCACAACATGACTCAACATGGGACTCACATCACCGTCCGAATAGTGATCGGGCGTCTGTAGCCATCCAACATCGTCGTGACTGTGCGAAATGATGTGAAGGTGAATCTTGCTTGGGTCGTAATGCGTGGGACAGGTCTCATAGCCACAACCGTGAGTTTGGTCAATCAAATTGACCAAACCCAAAGTTAGAAATAAAACACTAAATTTTAAAATCATTTTAAAAATCAAAATTAAACAAATTAACAATTTTAAAAATGTTTGATTGCCTTAATTTATATATATTGTCTCAACCAGTTGGCAATTTATTATTGGCAATTGGACTTTAAATTGTGAACTTTAATCCAATCCAAATCTGCATTTTGGTTGCAGGCCAAATCTACTCTCTCCTAATTATTATCTAAAGTACTTGATTTGTCATGTTTATGACCAATTAAACGTTGCTCACTAGATTAATCGTATAATGAGTTATTAATAACTTACGTACAATCTATAAGACTTTTATATCAGCAAAACTAAAACTGACAAGTGAGCATAATCTTTTGATAAAAGTTCAATTAAATTAATTAATAAGTTTAAAAAGTTTAAATGAACTTTTAGGACATTTGCACAAGGTCGAGTAAATGATTAAGACAATCTAATGCTAATCTAAGACAGTCAATGCTTGAATGAACCATTTTATATTAATTTTTTTGAACCATTGGTAACCTTTGAAGGCTGCAAATATTTTCTAAATTATAAATTACAAATGGGTAAAATTCAAGGTTAAGGTATAAATAATTTGGCTTAATTACAATAATTAATTTATTATCGATTTCATAATTTGAAGTCTAAATATCATCATAAATAAGTACAGTAAAATAATTTAATTATGACAACTAAATCATTTAGAAAATGTTTAATCGCATTTCCAAATATTGTCCCTTCTTAGTCTCATACTGGTTCACAGTTTAACCTAACAAAATTTCCCACTCATATAAACTTACCTTTGTTCCCCATTATACATTTTTTAAATAGGCTTCAAATATTGTTTTTAATTATAAATAAATTATAGAGAATTTTCTAATTTAATGGTACTAAATTGCACCAATTTTAACTCAAACCACTTCCAAATTATTAATTATGGAAGGTTTCGAAGTTAACGAGTTATATGAATTATTATAGAAAGTTGAATAAATTAAATTCAATATTCAGTTATGCGTATGCTTTTTATATTGATCAATAAATCATTTTCGGTTAAACCGATTTAAAGTAATAGTTATCCGATAATAATATTTACTTTAACTATTTCTGGATAGATAAAGATGAAATTGGATCAGATTTAACAAATCAACTAGAATCCCTTGACATTTGATATAATGATTTAATGATCACAATGTTGGCAAGATGAAAGTCAGCTTAGCTTCATAGTTTTGCCTCCAGCGACATTTTCCAATGTGGCGTTTGGGGGAGTTAGTAAGAGGGATATAGTTCTTGATTTCGGTATAATTATGCTTAATAGTTACTATTTCAGTCACTGAGTCAAGTCCTTTTTCGTGACATATCTTGAAAAAAAACCGTAGCGACAAAAATGGCAAAAGTATTTAAATTGGTTTTCCGTATATGCTATTTCCCAGGATGGAGCACGAATCACAAGATCACGGCAAGATGGCTCCTTACGTTGAAAATTAATATCCTCATCGAATTCAGTCCGTATTTCCAGCAAACTTTTCAATTCACAGTCCACAGTAGTCCTCGGCCATTGCTCGCCACCTTGTGGAAACCATTCGCAATCGAATAAAATTTGCCAAATCAAAGTCCAATTCCAATTTGGTCACAATCATTTGCATCATTTCGTTTGGTAGATGATTGATCGGTCCACCGCAACCACGAGTCCTTTTGAGCAGCCCAAACAATGAGAGCAGTGAACGGACAGATTGCGCAAATGCGCATTGACAACCACAGATAGCTTGGAGTTGGTATCCATTTTGGATTTAATCCGAGTTGAGAGAGAAGCAACGAAATTAGACAACTTGATTTCAAGCAGAACAACGAGAAAAAGTGTTGTCACGGACTTGCCAAATAACTGGCACAGCACCGTTCACATAGGACGAGTCGAATGTTATAGTCGCATGGCAAATAAAAGTTTTCATTGAAAGTAATTTTTAGGACAGAAATTGACCAAATAAAGTATCCATAATAGATTAATTGTTGCATATGTTTGTAAAGCACTTAAAATTAGTTAATTGAACAAAAACTAGACAACAATGCACATATTCAAACATTAATGACATTAATAATGCATTAATGAGCTAATTTGATTTCAGACATCGTATTTTGCACATTGCAAATTCACTCTACCAACAAATCAAACTGAAATTGGAAACCAGCCCAAACTTGAAGTCAAAACAAACAAACCTTTTATTGAAAGAGTAAGTTTAATAAGTTTGAAGTTTTGTGTATACAGAAAGTATGATCACAAATCATCATAATGTTAGTTTGGGGCGTTTAGAAATTGCTAAAGAGTAAAAGGAAATATAAACGAATCACAATTGGCAAAGGAATTTGTGCATTTTGATATTTTGACTAATTAAACGTTTTAATGAGGTGAGGAAAGGGTGGTGATTTGATTATGCAATTTGTGCAATTTAAGGTGGATCAGGATGATTTGGTTCATGTCGAGGTTGGATAGATTGGTAAGAAAATTTAATAAATTGTAAATTCGATTGTGTAGGTTTGGTGGTTTATTTGGAAGGTGTACAATTTACAGTGTAAATTGTTAATAGTAACGGTAATTATGGTGATATGGGCCATATGGCATGTTGTAGCCAAAGCTTGCATCTCGAAATGTGGCTGCTCTGTGAGCATTCGCCAAGGCTTGCATTCGAGCTTGTTCTCCAATGCACTCAGCTTGCTCGCGTGCACGTCTCGCATCACAACGATCCGCAAGCATTTGTGCATAATCCAAGTCCCTTTGAACCAGCTCCAGTGCTCGTTCAGCATTGCGCCGAGCATGATCCGCGTCACTTAGTGCTTGAGCATATTCACGCCGAATCTGTTCGCGAATCCTTTCGGCTTGTTCTTGCTCCCGTCGAGCATGTTCACGGGCTTGCTCTGCAGCTTTGACCGCATAAAACTTCTCCAAATCTTGACGAAGTTGCTCTTGAGCGCGCGCTCCGTTACGAGCCAATTCATCAATAGCGTTCTGCTGTCGTTGGATCACTTCTTCTTGCTGGTCACGAAGAGCGCGGTGAGCCTGTTGTTCCACCTCTCGAGTACGGTGAACATGTTCGAGCATCTTGTCTTGAGACCGAAACAGTTGTTCCCTCTCGTAGGTTGACATCAAACGAGGCCAGAGGAGAACAGTACCAAACGTGGTGCGACAGACAGGACAGGTTCGCTGCTGCTCTGATTCGACTTTTGTCCGGGACCATTCGAGGATGCAGTGACCACAGAAGACGTGAACACAGTCCGCGAGAAAGCCAAACACTCCAGGACTTGAGGTGCCCACCGGGAGCATACAGATGGAACACGACTGGTCGGACTGCTTGGCGCCGGTCACCGACTGGAACAGATCCCTCAGCTCTTCGGTGCTGTACGAGGCGAGGACGTGCATCAGATCCAGCGGAAACTGAGACATGACTTGACACTGAGAAAGAGTAGGAGAACAAGAAGAAGAGAAGGCAAACTAGTTCGAATTATACAAAAATCTTAAAATCCAATAGTTTTTGAGAACACAAAGTATTGCAATCAAGTAGTGAATGATCGAGTATTGTTGAGACATTTTTCGAAATCAGTATTCATATTCGTAAACAAGGTGCCCAACACAAATTCCCAAAGTAGGTAATCAACTCACCGTCAGACTGATAAGGTGATGTAATCTTTGTGATTCGCGACAAACTCTAGTTGAAACTTTTCAATCATCACTAATCCCACACATTCATATCTATCAAGAGTAAATCGAGTTTATATTGAGAAAATATTGAGAACAGATTAGTGACAATAGATCTGTGGACAATGATAAATGGAAGTTTAAGGTACAGAAATGTGTACAGAAAGTCTTATCATGGGGTCACAAATCAAAAATAATGTTAACAGATGAGTAGACGCATTTAGATATTGGAAAAAAGTAAATGGAAAATATAAACAAATCTTAAAATAAACTATAAATAGTCAACTTTATGTTTACGCAAATTAGGGAATCTATTCAAGTTTTGTTCAATCTTACGTATAAATCGCCAACTAAACTCCTCGTCAAATTCCAAATGCAAATCAACCAAGTTGGGGAAAATAGTCGACAGGACACGTGTGAATTGGTCTCCATTTTGCGTGACCCCATTACAGACATAAAGTTCGCAAGCCAAAACAGCAGACAGCGAAGTGAGTCCATCCTGTACAGTTTCCAATTCGGGGATGTCAATTACGATGCTCCAAAGCTTGAGCTTCGTCAAGTGGACCAGTTTAGCAAGATCGCGAATCACAGACGGTGACATTTCAAGATATAAACTCTTAAAAGTAGATGTTTTAGTTAATATAAAAGAAAAACCATACAAAACAAACATACCACAGCATAAAAGGCCAAGAACTCCAAAGAAGTTGCGTGTTCACTAAGAAAATGCACAACTTTGGCACAAACTTCAGGGTCCCCATAGCTATAGAAGTGCATTTGTAGATGTGTGAGATTTGCATAAAAGTGAGGATTCTTGTTGTGACATTGAAGAATGTCGTCATAAACCACGAAACCATCGCCAAGGTAAAGACCAACATTGCAATCAGGTCCAAGATCGGAAACAAATTCAAGCAAGTCGTCTTGGATACAGTAGCTTGACTGGGCATCGACTTCAAGGTGCTCCAATTTGGCTAAAGTGTGAGACAGATGAGGTAAAGCTGCCAAAGTCTGTCCTTTAAGTTTGAGTCGTTTCAGCGAACTCAACGAATCGATCTGAACTGCAAAATCACGGATTTGAGTATCGTCTGAAAAGATAATAATATTATTTGAAGATAAAAATACAAAGTACAATGGAAATTACCTATTTTACTACAAAAACCAACAGCCAGTTGAACAGCATTGGGAAATAGTTTCAACATTGTTCCAAAGAAGTCGATAGTTTTCAATTTGACAACCAAAGGAACTGATTTCTTAAAAGCAGGATTCGAAAAGCTTGCATTCACATTTAACGATTTCTTCTGTCGACAGAAGTCTTCGACAAGCAAACTCCACCTTTTTGACACCAATCGTAATTTAGCCAACATGTTTGCATCATAATAGTAATGACCACCATCTTCATCATCATCGCCCTCGTCCTTACCATCACTATTATCGTCATTATCACCGCCAAGTTTCAATTTCAATTTATCGAAAAAGAGTGCCATTATTTCGTTAGCCAAAAAGTTAATAGGTCCACCTTCACCAGTGCTGATGGGACTCAATGCGAGTTGACCAGACAAGTCGCCGGCAGCAGTTTGGTTAGAAGTAGAATCCATTTTGATAGAGGTTCGAGTTGATTGTGATGGAAGCATAAAGGAACAAGACCAAATAGAAAGGCTCGATACGAATGAGGACAGTTTCGTCTAGACTCTAGACTAGAGTGAGCTCACTAACTGTGACAATCAACACTAAAAGTCCTTTAGACTAAAGTGTAAAACACAACAAAACTCAACAGTCACATGCCAGTGGCATTGGTTGTCATTTAACTTACCAAGTAGGTGAACTCAAAAAGGGCAAATAAACACGACTTTTGGTTAAGAAGAGCAAAAAATAAAGCACGACTCAAAGCACAACCAAAACACGAGTGCGTGTGACACTCACAGACACATGCCACAACACAACACAATAGTTTGGGGCCGTTCACATAGGACGAACCCCCTAAAAAAGTCGAAATTATAATTTTCAGCAAAAATATTATTTATTTTGAGAATCTAATTAAAACTCAATCACCGCAAATCACACATTTTTATTTTTGAAACTATCTCGAGGTTAAGTGCAATTTGTCATATTTGGCCAACAAACAAACAAACACATTTAAACACATTTACTACTGTACAATGTTCAACATTTAAGGTCATGTTTATCGATAATGTTGTGAAAAACTGATCAACTACGTCGAGAATAGTGAGTTTGGGATGTATTGACAGTGTGACATTGAAAGTGGTTCTGTTTGCGTATGCCAAACAGGACCAAAAATTGACATTGCAGAATATAGACAAACTAATATTTAGCACGAATTGCAAATAGACCAGAAACAACTTTGGTGCTCAATCAGGAAATATCCAAACAAAACAGAAATGTATCTAAATGTAGTGTAATCTTTGATTTCCTATCATTTAAACCTGAAAAAGATAATCATGAAAAGTTGTGACACACAAACCGTGACAGAAGTCAATCTACCAAAAAGGAGTTAAAGTCGTGTTCAGAACAGAAAAGATTTATTATTAGCATCAAAATACAAAAGATCAGTAATAAAAGTAATTTGGTTTGTGTTCGAATGACATTTAAAGCCTGAAGATGGTAATATCTTTGCATTGTGCTAACGATTAGTTCATCAAACGCACAATCGAATTGTCCAGTTCCACATTGAATGAACGCAAACAGGCAAATTGATTCAAATGAGTTCCGAGCAGATTTCCAATCTCTGGGTATGTTTCGCTTTCGACAGTCAATTTGGTGACATTGGGAAGAATGGCCAAAAGAATTCGACTAAACTGAGGAACATTGTAATTACGTGACACGCGTCCACCATTCACAAATGTAAAATCCACCAGCGAAAAGGTTCGAATGTTGAGCAGTGGCTTCAGTTTAGCAACATCAAGAGTGGCCAAGTCAATAATGGTGCGATCAATTCGTAACTCACTCAAATGAGTCAATCGAGCCAAATTTGCAATCATTTCGGTGGTGAACTATAAATTAATATTAAAATTAATCACTAATAAAAATGTTCAAACGCACAAACCTTGCAACCACGAACATCAATTCGTAACATTTGCAATGAAGTAAAATGTTCACAAATGAACGGCAATACTTGAGGATCAGATGTGTATAAACCCAATCGTACGAGAGTGGAAACAAATCGATAATTCCAATTAGTGATCATTTGAATGTAAACCCAACCGTAAGTTAATCCCAAACTGCAAAATCCTTCTCCAAAGAATGGCACAATCTCGTTAATATTCATAGTACTCCATGTAGAGAAATGTTCAAGTCGGCCAAAGGTTGGTGACAGCTCTTTCACAATTCTTTCGGAATTCGGAAATACGGGCAAATCAAGTCGCTTTAGATTGGTCATTTGGTTGAGCTGAGCATAAAGTTCGTTTGAATAAAGACTTTGATTTGGTAACGCGAACAGCGACAGAGTGGACAACGTTGACGACCACTGACTGAGCATTGAGGTGAATTCGGTGGAAGGATTGCCATTCTCAATGATATACAATTGCTCAATGTTGGGAAATAGTTTCGGGAGAAGGGTGTAAAGATGGCCAGAAAAGGCAATTTGAAAATTGCGTCCATTGAGATGTATAAAGACAAAATCGGGGCTCAACTTGATTTGTCCATTAAAGTGTGCAGATAGCTTCGACAGATAGTCCTTGTCCCACAGTCGTCCAATCATCAAACACTTTTTCCCCTTCCAAATGTCCTCGATCACCACCTTCCACCGACTGTCCACCAGTCTGAGTCGAATCAGGTGGTGTGCCTGCACTCGGCGCAGAATGGCTCGTAACAATTCGTTTGGTAATTTGCTGACGGAACGGCGTCGTGATTGTCCACCAATGTCGAGTGGTGCCAAGGTATCCACATGTTTCGGCTTGACATTACGTGAATCCATGTTGTTGGGCATTGCTGTAATCAAAATAGTAACACATCACTCACCATTTGATTTTGTAGTCATATTATAACTTACCAACAGTTTCGGAGGTGAACTCAAAAAGGTCAAACGTAACGTAGTTTGGTCAAGAAGAGCAAACAAATAAAACACCACAAAAAGCACAACCAAAACTCACACATGCCAGTGGCATGATGCCACAAACACAACATACGATCGTAGTCCAAATAGTCGAGATACGACTATTGCCACTCAGTGCAGGCCTCCCACCAATGAGCTGAGGAAATTGCATGTTGCCCACAAAAGTCATCTAAATTTTTCCATATATGACGTTACTCTGGTACACCTGGTACAATATATTGCATTTGGGCGCTGCCGCCCCAGCACCAATGCAACTGACAATGTCAAGCTTCTGGTTGCTCAACAAATGCTCATTAAATCTATCAGAAAATGCTTTTCGGGTAAATATGTGATCACGAACCCCTAATTTGAGTGCCCCAATACCTAATTATCCAAAATTCAGTCTTAAAAATCGGCCCCACGATTAAAGGGAAATTATTTTGGCCTCACTGAATTTTGCATACTGGTGGCCTAGTGGTCAAGGCGTTTGCTTTGCAAGCGTAATGTCCAGGTTCGACTCCCGGTTATGGAACATTTTTTCGGTTTATTTTTAATTTCTTTTAGACTAGAAATGATCAAAACTACTTCAAATTAAGTTAAAAACATAAAATTGTTCAAATTAGTTTAGTTTTGGTGACTTTTATTCGAATTGTATCTTACCTTTGATGTACTTACAAATTGAGACACAAATGTGAAAATAAAAAAGAATTGCATTGGAAAACATTCCAAAATTGCTTAAATATCAATTATATAAGTATTTCAACTCAAAAAACCTCAAAGTAATTCAAAAAAATATTCCGTAACTGGGAATCGAACCTGTGACATTGTGCTTGCAAAGCAAACGTCTTGACCACTAGGCCACCGGTATGGAAAGTTCAGTGAGGCCAAAACAATTTCCCTTTAATCGTGGGGCCGATTTTTTGGACTGAATTTGGGATAATTAGGTATTGGAACATCTAAATTGTGGGTTAAGAAACATTAAATTATCCAGAAAACACTTTTCTAGTTGGAAGTATAATATCGATTATATTGAGCAAGCGATGATTCAGCGCCATTTGTAAACAGACATTTTTTTCCACTAGATGGTAGCACTTCTACGAGGCTGTATTAACACAACGGTTTTCTCGTCGGAGACTGATTCCCCCTAACTCAGTGCCACAGAGAGCCGTTGTGTTTGTGTGCACGCAGCCAGACAGAGGTGATTGCTGCTGCTGCTCACTTTTGTTTTGTTTCGTTGGTCACCTCGTCTGATTCGACTTTTTCCTTCTTTCCCGAATTTACCAGTTCCATACTCCCACAGAATGTGTGTCCACGTGAGCACACTGCCCGACGAGTGTCTTTTGCCCATCTTCGACCGAATCCCAATGTTGAATCTGCTACGGCTCGATCAAGTCTGTGCCCGTTGGGCGCAGTTACTACCGAGTGCCACTGCCCGACGACGTACTCTCGTGTTGATTCTTTGTGGATACCGAGTGGATGAAATAGATTATTCCAACATTCCCTTCAACGACACCTGTGAGGTATCATTCGGTAGTGGAAAGCCTTATCTGGATCTTCCAGTAGCGGAACGCGAAGCTTCTCTCACGTTGCCAGCCTTGCCTTCACCTGACGCCTCTTGCCCTACAAAGTCCTGCCAGACTGGCCATACTGAAATGGCTCGTCTCCTCACTGCTCATCACTCTGGCCAACTGGTCGCCTACTTCAAGGGCCTCTTTCCCAATGTGACCACTCTCGTGATGATCCATCCTGAATGCAGAGAGGCCGAACTCTGCACTCTGATTGGTCTTCTTGGTTCGTGGTCACTGGTGACCCTGAAACTGTGGTTCTGTTTCTATGACATTGATCGCAAATTCACGGATCGTCGTGACCGCCACCCTGTTCGCATCCTACTGGACAGCATCGGTCAGCAGTCCTCACTGCGCCAACTATCGCTTGACATTGACGGTGATGGAGACCTAGAAGAGGACGATCTACACGAGTACACCTTTCCCATCGAATGTTACTCTTTTATTGCGCAACTCAACGTGGCGAAACTGCATCTCGGAAATTATAATCGACACAATGCACTGTGGGACATTGTGCACCGATACGATCACGCAGCACTGCACACTATTGGCCTGGGCAAAGAGTTGACTTCTCAGTTGGACGCGGCACTGGATCCCAAATTTGACTACACCCACAAAGTGCGCCAACTTTACTGGAAGTTGGACTATGACACGGCTGAGCAGTTGAGTGAACTGTGTTTGCGATTTGCCGGCTTGACTACACTTGAAGTGTACTGGAACGAGAACATCACTTTCACTCAGTTGGCGTCCAATTTGGCTTTGCTCACTCAATTGACTCACCTCAAGTTGGACATTTTTTTCCAATTTTACCGCGTGAATACATTTGCTTTGAAGGCTCGAGCTGCTGCTGCTGCTGACGGTGGTGGTGTTGATGGCGAAGAAGAAGGAGAAGAACCACCACGAATCTCATTGCCACAAGTCAAAATTGTCGAATTTATCATTTCTTTGGAGTTTTTAGATTTTGAGTCCCTCTCTCCGACTGTGTTTCCTTCAGCTGAGGTGATCATCCTGAAGGATTGTGCTCCACTGATGCATAGCTGTATCACTTATGATGAAATAATGCCCGACTGTGAGTGCATCGAAATGGCCAAAAGACGTTATCGACGGCTGGTACTGTTGTTGAAGAGCAAATTTGCCAACTCCGCGGTGCGACTTTATGCGAAGCATGGCAATTATGATGGTGCATTCGTTGACTGGACCAATTATGTGCGAACAGAGGCTGATGATGCTGATGATCTGCTCCCGATTGAGTATGAATCTGATAGTGAATATGATTCTGATGGTGATTATTTTGATTCTGATTTTTAAAGAAGATTCTTCGCATAAAGAAAATTTTCTAGGAAGTTTATCTGGGAGGTTGATTTCGATGCTAACAGTGAAGACAATGAAGTCAAGAAGATGCTTTCTACTTATTATGTAATAGCTTTTTTTATTTACACAAGATTGAGATGCGCATATGCACAGATCTTCAATACAAAAATCCTTTATATATTTCATTTCATCTGTATCCTAATATGTATCTTAATGATTATATCTTATATACTCAAAATTATATAACTCTTTATTCTTTTCATTAATAAAAGTTGTCTATTCTAAACTGCCAAACTGATGTTGTATATTGACTCGACAGCAGTGCCGAGACCAGTTGCGTGAGGCAAGTTAGGGTGATTAAATATCTAAAAGGGAGGGTAAAGGAAAGAGTTAGGTATGGAAAGAACAACAAACCAAACTAATCGCCTAAACTAACATCCAACGAAAGTACTATTCGGATTGAAATGTTGTGATGAAATACTAAGTAAAAGAAGAATCCCAAAGCATAACAATCATTAACTGGCTAAACTAATATCTAACCAACGTCTAAAGTGTCAATGTGATTTTAAAATGGTAAATAAATGCAAGTGCATAAGCACGATAATTCAAACAATACCTAATCGCCTAAACATCCGACGAAAGTATCAATCAAATTGAATCAATTAAAGTAGTTACGTCTTCTGTGAATGGTCCGCTACATGTGTTTGTTGATGATTTGAGCCAGTCGGCGTGTTCTGTTTGGCAATTTTGGCTGTTTTCACGAGCAACTTGTTGCAAACCAATTTTCCCCCGATTGTGACTCGCCATTCTCTGTGTCCTTCATCCGAAGCACAATTTATTACATTTTCAAAATGAACACTACTCCACTCAAACTCAACTGGACTATCGACCAATTCCTTGGTCACACTGAGCCAGGCGTTTGGATTACATCGCCTTACTTTGAGCCGTCAAACAAATATCAAATAAGTCTGGATTTATTTCCAAATGGATTTCCAGGTTCATCTGCTGGTGTCAACATTTTAATGTTCTTTGAATCCTGCGAGTTGCGTGAGATGAATATTTTGTACAAATTTTCTTTGGTCAATTCTCAAGGACAAAATGTACTCACCAAAGGTAACATTTAAAATTTAATTAGTTTTATTGTTAATTAATTAATTTATTTCTTTAGAAATCAAGGGAAATTTTCACATAGATTTGTGTTTTGGATTCCCAGAATATATTCGCCGAGATTATCTTATGGATAGAGCAGCAGAATTATTGCCTGAGGGTAAACTCAGTATTTATTGTGAGGTATGTGCAATATTCTTGAATTGAATTTTTAACTCAATTTTAACTATTAACTATTTTCTCAGCTTTACATCAGTCCAATTGAAATTCAGCTACCACTTCCAATGGACAACAAACTTGTGCCCGATTACGCAAAATTGTTGGAAAACTCTAAATTTCATGACGTCATTTTGTGTTTTGGCGAAAGAGAACTCAAGGCTCACAAGAATATTCTCTCAGCTCGGTCACCTGTGTTTGAAGCCATGTTCTCACACGATTTGTCTGAAACCCGTCAGAATCGAGTGAACATCGAAGATGTGTGTGTGGATGTGTTTGAAGTGCTACTCAAGTACATCTACACGGGACAAGTCGAGTTGGATGAAACATTTGCTGCTGAGTTGTTGGTCGCGTCCGATAAGGTACAGTTTTTTTTGGTTTGTGTAATTTGGTTTTAATTTAAATTTCAATTTAGTATGGATTCGAAAACCTCAAATGTCAATGTGAACAGTGGATTTGTGCCCAACTCGAGAATGATCAAACTCAGTCACACGTTTCGTCGATTGTTGATTTGTTGGTAATGGCTGACATGCACAATGTGAAACTGCTCAAAATTGAGTCAATCAACTATATTGTTCGGTGAGTTTTTAATTAAAGTAATTTATTGGTTTTAATTATTTTTTTGTATTAAATCGTACACAGAAACACAAACTTGATCATCTCAACCAACAAGTGGACCGATTTGATGCAAACCAAGCCCAAACTGTTCAATGAGGTTTTCAATTTGATGGCTCAGAAGTTGAATGGTCTGAATGTACGATTGGATGATTTGAAGATTAACTGATTTGAGTCACACTGCCTTGACACAGTGTCTTTACAATGTACGAATCATACCTTGCATTTGCAACTTTAATGAAACATTAAAAAATCATTACTTTTCTGTCATCTTGTTCATCATTTCTCAGTTTTTCAGTTCCAATCGAATGCAAATCAAGTCAATGTTATATACAAATAGTAATAAAAATTTTAATGCAAAATATATATTTCACTTGACACCAAACCAAATACAAATAATTAGGCAACAAATGTGACTCAAATAATTGTTTTAGCTTTAGAAAAAAAATGGAATCCAATTGGAGTAATTACAATTCTGTACTTTAAATATAATTATTTGAAATCAAAACATACTTTTAGATAATTTGTCACAACTTTAAATCAAGAAAGCCGAGACCAATTTCACTGTTTACATGATGTAAATTACATCCGACTGAATCCAGAATCCGACCTGGTTTAGTGCGCCAGTTCACAGAGTACGTACTTTATGAAACATTTATCTGTACCAATGTCTACGCTCAATCTAAATCTAAATGTCTAAATGAGTTTGCTTTGGTTTAAATGAGTGAGGTTTGTGCTGTTGTGCAAAAGCAAAGTTGTTAGCTATTTAGAACTGATTTACATGTATTTATATATTTATATTCTTATTCACGCGATAAAAAAAGTACTTAACACAAACTAGGACATAGCAAACTTTGTCACAAGTTTTTTTATGTTTAATTCCTAACTCCAAAGTAATTTTAATACCAAATGTACTTCCGTACTTTATTGATTGACGGTTAGTCTTATTCAGCATTGAACAGTTTCCTTGTTTTTTGTGTTTTATCACTTTTGAATTCAGATTATTGCGATTATTTAAAAAAACAAATTTTAATCAAGTCCAAAGAAAAAAATAATTATTAATGTATGGTGTAGTGAATTTGCCATTAAAATTTGAGTTTGTTTGTAATAAAAAGAATAAATTAAATTCGTATCATTAATTCGCTAATGCTAGTCTTTCCCAATGTTGGTAAGGCTAATTGCATTTCTGAGAAAAAGAGGGCTAGTTGCAACTATGAAATATGACCATTATTTGCCTTGTTTCATGTGTAAAAAATCGACTAAAATCTCAAATTGCCTTTTGCTAATTGAAAATGTCAAAATTCTTTTTCGTGACAATAAATAGCATTTCCCCGTACAAAGGCAACCCCTTTAAAATTTAACTTAATTTTTATATATGATCCAATCAGTCAAAAGTCAAATGAATGAGCCACATGACTTTATAGCATTTTTATGATAATAATTGTATCAAAGTTTAATGATTAAGTAAAATAATGAGTACAGAGAAAGTGGTTAATACTAGATTAGTGAATTTAGAGAAATAGAGAAAGGCGGAAAAGGAAAAAACCTCACAATCAAAATGAATACAGAAAAGAAAATGATTTAGAAATAGTCGATATTATGATTGCACAATTTCGGAAATCGATTCAAATGTTGCTCAAATTCATCTTGAAACTGTCGAGTTAAATGTTGATCTCTAATAGTTAAATTGAGTTCGGTCAAGTTGGGGAAAATAACCGATAGAACACGTGCGAATTGACCACCACTGACGGGACGATCACCAGCGAGATCACGCACACGAAGTTTACAAGACAAAACAGAGTCAATCGAAGCGAGTTGGCCAGTTGTTCGGGTCAACTCGGCAATGTTCATTGTGATGTTCCAAAGTTGAAGCTCAGTCAAATTGGTCAGATGACTTAGATCACGAATCAGAATGGGCGTCATTTCAAGGGACTGTAGGAATAATTCAAAGTTAGTTAAAATAGAACATAAACGTTAGACAATTTAAATGGTACATACCCGATACATAAAGTTCAAATTCAAAAGCTTCATAGAAGTTGCGTGTTCAGAGAGATGATGCACAACTTGAGCACAGGCTTCACTTGTTCCATGTGCAACGGGAATAGCCAAATGGGTGACACTGGCCAACCAATTGGGATTGTCCTCGTGCCACAGCCACACCTGTTAATAAGTGAACACTCCTCTAAAGTGGACACGAACACAACTTGGCTCAAAATGAGTAATCGTCTGCAGGTCATCCAATTTGTCAGCGTAGATTGAAAAATGTTCCAATTGGGACAAAGTTGAAGAGAGGCAGGCGGCTGGCACAAATGGCACTACAAGGTCGAGTTGGGTGAGCGAGTCCAGCGAATTGATGTAATCCACTAAAGTCGGCACTCGATAGCCATCTAAGTAAGAATAAATTTTGTTAATGTCAAGATACCAAAAAATAAGATATTAAATTTACCAAAACAATTAATTGACAGTTGTACAATGTTGGGGAACATTGCAAACAGTGATCGCAAACAATAATGAGGCATATTATTGCCCAAAAGAAGACGTGTGAAATTGTTCAATTTGGCAAAACCAAAAAATCTATTCTCAAAATCAGAATAGGTTGACTTTGATTTTAGCTGTAAAATCGACGGCGATTTCTTCTTCATTTTAGGCCAGTTGATCAGTAACCATGGCAAACCAACCAATTTTTCACCATCAGAAAAAAATGTTGAATCATAAGATACCATGTCCATCCCGATAACTACAATCAACGATTTCTTCTGCGTAAAATAGTCCTCGACCAGTGCCTTCCACCTGGCAGACACCGAACGCAATCGAACCAAATTGGTCACATCACCGTCCAAATCCAGTTTGGCCATAATCAGCTGCAATATTTCGTTAGGCATACGCTCGATCGGTGATCCATCACTGTTAGTGAAGGGATTCAATTGTCCAAAAAATGTGGTGAGCGAGCGAACTGACGAGTCAACGGCATTGACAACAACAAATAGTTTGGAGTTGGGATTCATCTTGAATATGATCCGAGTTGAGAGCTGGGAAATGCAACGAAAATAGACAAACTTGATCTCAGAAACGAGAAACAAATGTTTCAAACAATGCAGTCACAGACAAACACCACAGCAAACACAATATATTACGGGCTGTTCACATACGACGTATCACTTAAAATCACTTAAATTAAATGTAAAACTAAATACTTAAAATGTATTTGTTACGGCCAAAGCTAATAATCCAGCAATCTTAACATTGCCGGGGTAATGTCCAGAGCCTTTCAGACATGTTCTTAGCTCTGAACTTTGCCCGCGGGCAATGTTATTAACATTGTTAACAATGACCAAACATAGTTGGGCAATGTTTAAATTTTCAATTTAAAACAACATTAACATTTAATTTTTGAATTTAATTGCAATATTATGACAAACTTAATATGTTCTACATTTTTGGAAAGCAAAGTACTCGTGGATTCAATGTGATATGTGATATTTTGCATGGGTATATTGAAGTCCAAACCTTCCTCAAGAGAAAGTACATGTGTTGACCTTTTTGTTCTCGGATTTGAATGTGATTTGACTCAAAATTTAACCACAAACCTTCCCAATTTTAGTAAAGGAATATAGTCACAGACGAGAAACAAACACGCCAATTGCTCTAAATAACGAAAGTGAATTCTCAATCCTAGAGAATTATTGTTCAAGGTATGCAGTTTCAGTGGGATTGTCAATTAGACCAATTTTAGTAAAGGAATATAGTCACAGACGAGAAACAAACACGCCAATTGCTCTAAATAACGAAAGTGAATTCTCAATCCTAGAGAATTATTGTTCAAGGTATGCAGTTTCAGTGGGATTGTCAATTAGACCAATTTTAGTAAAGGAATATAGTCACAGACGAGAAACAAACACGCCAATTGCTCTAAATAACGAAAATGAATTCTCAATCCTAGAGAATTATAGTACAAGGTATGCAGTTTCCGTGGGATTGTCAATTAGACCAATTTTAGTAAAGGAATATAGTCACAGACGAGAAACAAACACGCCAATTGCTCTAAATAACGAAAATGAATGCTGAATTTAACAACAAACCCTTCCTGAAGGGGTAGAAAAGTACATGTGTTGACCGTTTTGTTCTCGGATTTGAATGTGATTTGACTCAAAATTTAACAACAAACCTTTATGGATGCAAAAGTCATGCTTTAGGTATCAATGACGTTCTTCCACTCGAACTACTTTACCCATAATCAATGAAAATTGGCAATTAGACACTTCACGTGTTTGACGTAAACACCGTTCCATCACTCGGATGTGCTTACCTCGATTGGTTGGGATTTTTTTCTTTCTCTTATTTTTCTATTTATGGTTAATAAAATGTCTAAGGATTGTGGCATTAGACGGACATGTAGTGGGTTATTTAACCTGAAAATTGTCAGAAAAGTTTTTGCTTGTGACCAAGAACAATCTGCCAAAAGCTGACTTAGTGTGAAATGCCTTTTCTAGGATTGTGACCTTATACACATTACAAGGGTTGAGTGCCAATTTTCAAGAAATGTATAAATTCAAGAGAAAGACGAGTTTGACTTTGACTCAAATTCTTCAATCCGTGAATAATTGGGCCCTCAAAGGTTTCTCTGCCAATTTTCAAGAAATGGGTAATTACCGTGAACGCGGACAACTATATTTTACCCAAGCCCGTTAAACTTCAAGCATTGAGTCTTCTTTAAAGATTGAGAGATTGAGATTTATGTAATAAATTGGAGATTGAAGATACGAGAGACATCACCGTTGATGCGAGTAAACCTGGTAGACGTACCAAGAAAAGCTTGGACGTAGATGACGATAAACCACTCGACAATGCATTGAACTGTTTCTGAAAAATGTATGAAATATTCTTCATGGTGCGAGACGGATTAGTCGGTTTACTTTTACAAGGAATGAGTTTTTCCAAAGCGATGTACTCGGATTTTCAATATCTTTTCTCGAAAATTGGCACTAATACCTTGTAGTCCAAATTCAGAAAACCTTCCAAGCGCAATTCTGCACGGATTGAAGAGGTCGGGTTCAAGAGGAACTCGTCTTTCTCTCTGAGATGATCACTTCTCGAAAATTGGCACTCATACCTTGTAGTCCAAATATTCAATATCTTTTATTTATTTAAATATTGCACTCCAAACCTTTGAGAGTGCTTCTTCATGCTATTCGTATCATTGACGTTCTTCCACTCGCACCCCTTTTCACTTAATTTCATGAAAATTGGCAATACGAAACTTCACGTATTAGACGGCCAAGCGGTTCCGTTCTCGGGTGGGCGTATCTCAAAACGAATTAATCTACCAGGTGCAAAGTATGACTTTTTCCAAAGCGATTTACTCGGATTTTCAATATGTTTTTTCCTTGTTAAATGTTGCACTCCAAACCTTTGAAGGTGCTTCTTCATGCTATTCGTATCAATGACGTTCTTCCACTCGTACCCCTTTTCACTTAATTTCATGAAAATTGGCAATTTGATTCTTCACGTATTAGACGGTGTTATCAGACGTGTTTGTTATCTAAACTTATCAATTTTGTAAGTAATGAGGGTTGTGGTAGGGTTGAGTATAAATGCCAATTTTCGTTGATGATCACTTGAACAGATCGTTTTTGTGACGCCAATGCATAAAAGCTGGGTTCGATTGGATTCCATTCCTAACAGACTGTTCTGCATGCCGATACAGAGCGAAACCGTCAAATGCACTCGTCCTCGTTCTCGGTAATTATGCGTTTCTTGAAAATTGGATTCCATTCCTAACAGACTGTTCTGCATGCCGATACAGAGCGAAACCGTCAAATGCACTCGTCCTCGTTCTCGGTAATTATGCGTTTCTTGAAAATTGGATTCCATTCCTAACAGACTGTTCTGCATGCCGATACAGAGCGAAACCGTCAAATGCACTCGTCCTCGTTCTCGGTAATTATGCGTTTCTTGAAAATTGGATTCCATTCCTAACAGACTGTTCTGCATGCCGATACAGAGCGAAACCGTCAAATGCACTCGTCCTCGTTCTCGGTAATTAGGCGTTTCTTGAAAATTTAACAATAAACCTTCCTCAAGAGAAAGTACATGTGTTGACCGTTTTGTTCTCGGGTTTGAGTGTGATTTGACTTCAAATTTAACAACAAACCTTCCTCAAGAGAAAGTACATGTGTTGACCGTTTTGTTCTCGGATTTGAATGTGATTTGATTCAAAATTTAACCGCAAACCTTTGTGGATGCAAAGTCATGCTTTGGGTATCAATGACGTTCTTCCACTCAAACTACTTTAACCATAATCAACGAAAATTGGCAATTAGAAACTTCACGTGTTAGACGTAAACACCGTTCCATCACTCGGTTACCTCAATTGCTTACCTCGATTGGTTTTGTTTTATTTTCTATTAGGTTCAACTCTAGTGTTGAGCAAGTTACTAGTGTGTCCATCTAATTGATTTGTCTATTTATGATTTATTTAAGGATTGGGGAAAATGTCTAAGGATTGCTGTTTTAGACGGATATGTAGTGGGTTATTTCACCTGAAAATTGCCAGAAAAGTTTTTGCTGGTGACCAACAACAATCTGCCAAAAATTTTTTTTTTTTTTTAATTTTTTTTAAAATTTTTTTTTTTATTTTTTTTAAAATTTTTTTATTTTTTTTTTTTTTTATTTTAATATTTATTAAATTTTTTTTTTTAATAATAAAAAAAAATTTTTAAAATAAAAAAAAATAAAAAAAATTTTTTTTAAAAAAAAAATTAAAAAAAAAAAAAAAAAAATTATAATTTAAAAAAAAAATAAATTAAATAATTAAAAAAAAAAAAAAAAAAAAAAATTTTAAAAAAAAAAAAAAAAAAAAAAAAAAAAAAAAAAAAAAAAAAATTAAGTTTTTAAAAAAAAAAAAAGAAAAAAAAAAAAAAAAAAATTTTTTTAAAAAAAAAAAAAAAAGTGTTTTTTAAAACAAAAAATTTAAAAAAAATTTTTGCAGGTAAACAAAAAAAACTCTCTGCCGAGAATGCTTGAACATTGCATTGCATTGCATGTAATAAATTGGAGATTGAAGATACGAGAGACATCACCGCTGATGAGTAAACCTGGTAGACGTTCCAAGAAAAGCTTGGACGTAGATGACGATAAACCACTCGACGATGCATTGAACGGTTTCTGAAAAATGTATGAAATATTCTTCACGGTGCGAGACGGATAATTAGTCGGTTTACTTTTACTTTTTCATTGAATTTATGATGGAACAAACGTGTTATTCGACGTGTTTGTTGTCTAAACTTATCAATTTTGTAAGTAATGAGGGTTGTGGTAGGGATTGAGTATAAATGCCAATTTTCGTTGATGATCACTTGAACAGATCGTTTTTGTGACGCCAATGCATAAAAGCTGGGTTCGTAAGAATATTCTTTGATTTCATGGAATACAAGTAATGAGGGTTGTGGTAGGGTTGAGTAAAAGCTGGGTTTGGTTGGATTCCATTCCTAACAGACTGTTATGCATGTCGATACAGAGAGAAACCGTCAAATGCACTCGTCCTCGTTCTCGGTAATTATGCGTTTCCTGAATATTGGATTCCATTCCTTGTTTAGCGTGTTTGCGTTTTGTGCTCAAACCAAACAAAACACCCACACCTAGCAAACACCTGCAATATTCAATGATTTGTGCAATGCAATTCAGGTTACATTTACCTGCAACATTATTCCACACGTCGCACAAGTGCTTTTGTAATGGGTATGTGTTCTGTGTTCAAACCAAACAAAACACCCACACCTAGCAAACACCTCAAATATTCAATGATTTGTTTGTCTTCTATAGTTCGCATTGTTTTATCAGGTCACAAAGTGATTTTAGTTTCAATTGTAATATACGGAATTAATAAATCAAGTGAGCTCATTCTTACTTAAATAATTTTGAATACAAAACTTCTTAGCAAAAATTTTTGACCAACTTATTATTCGCAATTTCGAAATCGATATTTATATCGAACAACGACTTTTTGTAATGATTTTTTTAAATAAAGCAATGTTTTATGCTCACTCATTTTGTATGGACAAATTCGAACTGACCAGAGAATTAGTGGCCAAGCAAAACCTGTGGAGAATGTTTTGGTGTATTGTCGTATTTCTGATTGGATTGCTCTTTTTTGTCACCTTGTCCAGTGCAGCTAATTATAATGCACAAGATGCCAAGGTAAGTTTCGTGAACCCTTCATTAAGGAATCCTTAACCTCATCAAAACCTTAATTTTCTTCTTGTTTCACTTTCAGGACATCTGCAACCGAATCAAATCGTACAAGTTAAAGATCCGCACAATGGGCCTGGTTGGTGACCTGTTTATTGTGCTCACCTCCGAAGGTCATCTCTTTTATCTTCCGCGAGACAATCTCCAAAATGTAGGCACCTCAAATCCTACGCTCAAGATCGATCACGTACCGCTCAGTGCTAATCGAGTGTTTGGTGCGGCGCTCGACTACAACATTCGACAGGACAGCTCACATTTGTTGTTCTTTCTTCTCGTGGATAGCAAGTCGAAAATTGAATTTCTGATGAGCCTCAAGGTCGAGCAGTGGCTATTACGCTTTCACGCGCACCATCTCGATTGGAAGAAAAGCCACGTGAGACACAAGTTGAACTGGACAAGGAACAAACAGGATTACCTTATGCCATGGCATAATGCATTATGCTTTATTGCAAATGCAGATTACAGAAAGGCAGAGTGCGCTCAAACAATTCAAATGTTGGAAATTTTAGATGACAACAACCGAGTCCAAAGTCGAGAAGGGATAAGTCAGCAAATCTGTATGAATGGCGATTCATTGAACGTCAAGTAAGTGATACGTCATGTATGGAAGGTCAACCTTTCTTAATATGACAATTTTCATTAACATAATTAAGAAATATATATTGAATTGACTATTTTTTCTATTTTCAGGCCGATTGAAAGCAATTTTGATTCGTGTTCTGGTTCGTTTTTCCGAGCGTCTTATACCGCATTTGAATGGAAAGGACGACAGCCTGGATCGCCATCATTTGTATTCCGTCTTGACGAAAATGGAATACTGTATCTTAGAATCACGAAAATTGAAGGATCTATTGATTGTGCCGAGTCCTTTTGGAGTTGGCTAAGCGATTTCATTGTGGTGTACATTTTATTGACAATACTTCAAGATGGCAACCACCCGAAGCTGTTCAATCGTCTATTGCAAGTACAAGCTCGAATGCAACTCAAGCTATCACTACTAATCGAGAGAAACGAACTCGATGGATTTCGGGCTGGACAATTGTGACGGTGATTCTGATCGGTCTTTCAGCATGTCTCGTGATTATGATTTTGAGACTCTACATGAAGCGAGAGCCAAAGAAGAAACGAAACCGAAAAGACAAACATTCATCCATAGGCTCGAGCGCAATATCATCATCCACAATTGGATCATCTTCGACTGTTGACAGTTCGGATGTTACCTCTTCTGGTGGCCTCTCGACCTGCTCGGAAGCGTCGAGTTGTCCAATCTCAGCCGCTTCATCATCGTCTTCAGCAGTGACCAGTTCCATGAACTCTTCAGGAACTTCGAGCGCTGCAAGTAAATCAAAGTTGTCCTCGAATCGATCATTTATGGACGGGATCTTTAGTTGGTTAAAGAAGAATAAAAAGAAAAATGCTAAACAACGATCCAAAGACAAAAAGGCAAAAGAAAACAAAAAGAAAGGAAGCAAGAAGTGATATAAGCTAATTATTATTAAAATTATTTATTATAAATTTGTGTGTATCATTTATTTCTTTCTTTGTGAGATTTGTGGTAAAATTAAATCTATTTAGTATAATTAATGATAATATTTTTAGTAATCAAAAGAATGTGAACAATTTTGTTATCAGATTTTTTGATTAGATCACTAAATGACTACATCATGTGTCATCAGTGATGTGTGATGACTCATCGCACATGCTTTTAAATAGACTCGAACACGTTGCTTCACCTTCAGTCTTGTTACCATCTTCGTGGTGTTCAGATGTTCTCGAAACGCATTTTCTCTCGTCTCTTGTCTTCAAACTGCAAAATTCGCAATTTCCTCAATCGGATCAACCGAATTCCTGTTCAGAAGATGTCTCCCTCACTAGTGTTCACCGATGAGATGCAGTCTCGATTCAACCGCTGGATGATCGATCTCGACGTGAAAATATCTGAAAACTGTTCGGACAAATCGTACTATACGGTGCTCGGAACTGAACTCAAACAAATAGTGACCGAATGTGGTGAGGAGTGCTATCTTCGACTG
>JAKIJQ010000459.1:0-51186 GCA_023373905.1 Rhizoglyphus robini | reverse complement strand
GAGGATCCTACATAACACAACAAAACAAACGTTATACAGGTAAATATTTACACAAAAGAACTTTTCTCTGACAAAAAAACTGAACTAACAACCAAATGATGAACCTTAACTTTTCATACATACTACACAGCTTTGGTGACACACAAACAATCAACTAGGTGATCGTATGCTTGTGTATGACAATGATCGCATGAATACCACACACCAAAGAAACTATATGCACAAACCAACAGAACTGAATGAACAGTACTCATGCATCAATCCATAATGAGTTTAGTTCAGCATGAGTGCTTTGATCTGCGTGCGACAAAGATAAACCCAACTGGTCACATATTAACTGATCCCAGCACCCACCATATCAATATACTGAACACCAGCGCTGAATGAGATAGTTAATGGTTTGAACGGTTTGACCTGATCAAGATCGATGAGCACGCTGCAAAACTGAAAACATTTTTAATATAACTAAACATAATCAAACTCGTAACCACAAACAAACCTATATAGACGGAGAAACTGAAACTGAACTCTATCAATATCAATGACTGTAATAACTCATAGAATAGAACACTATGAGATTTAAAGGATTGATCAACTTATTTGAACGTGTTGCTTATCCATTTCTGGCATCCACACTGATACCATAAACATTTTTGAAAATGTAACATCTCAGAACTCATTTGATGAAACAACTGAGTTGATTCTGATGTTAGAGAATTGTACATCAACACATCGTAAAATAGAACTACATTTGACACTCAGACAAGTCGAGATCAGAACTACAATCCATAACATGATCACTTGTAAACATCTAACTAACCCATCCATCCTATGATTTATCAATCAAGATCCCAGGTACCATTGAATTGAACTTTTAGCTTGTTTTTTTTTTTGAAACATGAACGTAACGATATCTGTGAGAAACAAAAATCATCAACGAAGCATCAACCATGCACCACTGTCAACAACTTTTCATCCTTTGGTAGTTTGCATACAACCATAACACGTCAACAACTCAAAGAGGAACATCATCTCATGCAAACTAAAATATTTCACTAACTGATGAGCTAAAACAAAAACATCTCAGCACATGATCATAATGCCAGATCAGAATTTGAAACATACTAGCTGTGTCTTTCAACAGGCACATCTTCCTGATGCAGAGCAAACTGCACTGATATCTCACCACCTCTCCAGATCCTGGGATCCTGGTTCTGGTAACTCACCAACAACACAAAGGGAAACTGTGAGACTTTTCTTCCAGGTTTGAATGGGAAACGGCTTCATGAACAAGAATCGTCCTTGACCTTTAATTTTGTTCATCACGCTTTGATCATGTCAAAACTGCAACACATAACATATTTTTCCAGATAGTTACCTTTATATGAATACTTTTTAATGAATATAACATATGAATGAATATAGAATAGAGAAGAATGTAAACATACACGATCATCCCAGAGCACATGTACAAGGTAACGGTGGAGGTAAATCAAATGTAGTGTAACAAACACGCAGTATCTTTCTCAAACAAACAATGAAACATCTAAACACAACACTAGGGGAAGATCAGCATGAAACATGCAGGACGTAACTATCTGAGCACAGAACCAGCGGAACTCTGACTCATCTCTCACCCTCAGGCAGGTTTTTGTGAACTGTGCAACTTCCAGGTGGATCTACTCATACTATGGTATCAAGATCCATAAAAGCTTATCAGCAACACATAGTGGTAAAGATAACCTCTGTAAAATGATCCATGATGACTTCTGATACATCTCAGAAAACCATCTCACCAACTGTGTACAAATAAATACCTTCCAAGAATATCAAACACACTGTATCATCACCTTAGTGCAAAGATGTCTAATGATCATATCACAGCATACTAGAGCCTGTATCTCCTGTGAATACTGATCACTGTATCAGCACACAAACAATCATAATGAATGCGTCAACTGCAGAAATCAAACAACAACAAATAAGATCTGGTGGTAGATTCGACTCATATAAATAATAGTGTGGTCCAGAATAGTGAACTTTTCTTTAACACATGCTGGAAACTAGTATTGAACAGATAAATTCATATGGTTTCTCATAACTGAACTATAATATTTAAAGATAGACACGACTGCACCTGATCAACTTCTGATCTGAAATCCGACTTTCTCTGCACTTTTCCAGGTGGCGCTGCGGTGAGTCATCATCAATCATGTCATGAAAGAGTTTGCATGACTTTACTTGTATCACGATCGATTACTTTCTCAACACGCTCAAACTAAATTACCACACTGATAATGATAAATTTTCACTGATCATACAAACAATCTCAGAAAATAACCCAATCCACCCACTTTCAATACTTTCTCGAAACTGATTTTCCAATCTGTAAAAACTCAAAGACATGATGTTAACATGAAGCACTTTCCCCGAGACAGAACTTTATTGAGTTTCTTTATGATCCAAGAACACATCGATTGTATAATAAGACTTATAAACCTGAAACAGGTTCTTCCAGTCTCTGAAGGCACTATTCATGGTAAAACATATGTATACACAATATATATATAATAGTGAAGGTTGTAGACACTGGGTCCACCAGATACTTTCTGTAATCAAAGACAACCCAGATACTCAGGAGAACATCACAAATGTAGGTATAATAAAGATTGTGGATCACTTACAACGGATGCATCACTCTTTTTTCTAAAATCCAATATCAAATGAGTTCTTTTGTATAACGTGAAATCCACACTATCACTTTCCACCTCTTTGACATCAAGAACATCAGGTATATAGAACGGTTTCCAGATATAACGTACTTTTCTTTCCTGAACATCCATAACATGGAAAGAAACACACCTCTAACATCAAACCAAACCCCAAGAGTGTAAATGAGAATGGTAAGATGTTATCCAGATCTGTATCACTGTGAAATATACATCTGTGGACTGTAGAATTTGATGATAAACATAATTTTTCTTTTTTTTCAATATCACCTTTTTTGATATCTGCACTTGATTGATATGAATGTAAATAAGAATGAAAATAACATTGCTTATGACAACATACTGATACATATCCTTATTGATAAGCTTGATAAGAACTGAAAGATACAAATATGGAACTGGGAACTAACTAACATTTATAGTAAGACCCTTGGGATTAACTGTATTTTTTTATCTCAAAGAACTCTGATGTTTTATTTATAACGTCACTGTAATATATTTAGAAATGCAAGATAGAATGGTAAATGGCAAGATAAAGATCTTTTAAAAAGCTTTTATGAACCCACACACTTTTTTAGATTTTCCTGACTTTTAATACTTTTCACATGAACTGCTGAAATATAGAAGATTCATCACTTTTTATGTTGATATTATGTATCATTAGTAATAAACAATGTTGAGATTTAACTCAAAACATTTTTTTTTTGCATAGAATATGGCACCAAACAGTTGAACACTTATCTCTTTATGAAACAAACATTTTTAAGATATATTTATGATATTGAATATTTTGACTACGAATATATTATTACACGAAATGACTAACATCCTCTGCAGATGAATTCTCGTAGGTGGCTGTAGAACACTGCAGCTCATCATCAAGAGAACAATCAAATGAATAGTAAGAACAAATAAAACTTTGAATGAAACCCAAAATAAATGTAGATCTCATAAGAATGATAACAAAGACAGTGAAAGAAAAAGAATTTAATGATTCAACTAAAACAAGAGAAACAACAAAAGAATTTGAGTAAAAGATAATGATTGTTGTAGGATTGTTGACTGAAACAGCAACACAACATGAAATCAATGAACTCAAACACTTTGATAAGGTTTTATCTATATCTTGTCTTAATTTCTTATATTTAATAAGATATATCTGAATACATGCACATAAAAATGTTAAGAACGCCCATTGTCAATATAAAGTGAAGAATTTTTAACAGTTGAGAATGCCATCAGTGGAATACTAAAGAAAGAGCGCATGGAGAGCAGCATAATTGAAGAATAGTGCTAGCAGATACAGGTAACAGTGAAGGTGCTGCAACAGAGCGCGCAGCATGGCATGATAAAACACGCCAAAGCTTAGATGATGATGAAGGTAACAGTGATTATGTAATAAAGAGTGCTGGCAAACAGACAGCTTTAACAAATAGAAACGCTTAAACAGTATTATAGCTAAGAAGAAAATAAAGAGATTAAAGAAGCTGTAAGTTGAAAATGCAAGATGGACAGCCTTTAAAGGAAGAAAGAATATAGAGCAGTAGGACATATAAGATGTGCATGATATATAAGAGAATTATTTCACGTCACACAAATTGAATAGCAGCGTTATAATGTAACAGATTTTTGGTAGTATATAAGATATTGTATCGATAGAGCACAAATAGAATGAAGAAATGCCAAACGAGATAAAGTGCTGAAAGTATGAAGAGAAAGCTGCAAACAGATAGAGCGGTAATATATGGAAAGAAAGATGTTAGAAGCACACATATGATATTTGCTCAAAAAA
This sequence comes from Rhizoglyphus robini, assembly GCA_023373905.1. Classification (NCBI taxonomy): domain Eukaryota; kingdom Metazoa; phylum Arthropoda; class Arachnida; order Sarcoptiformes; family Acaridae; genus Rhizoglyphus; species Rhizoglyphus robini. The sequence continues at coordinate 46,665 of JAKIJQ010000459.1, read as the reverse complement.
TAGTTGCAACAAAGAACCATAAGAAATATAACATAGGTACACAGTGGTAGAAGTTAAAGTAATAAAGAATTATATTTAAATATAAAACAAGGCACAGATGTTGTACGCTACAAATAAACAAGCAACAGCAAACGAGATGCAGTGAAATAGTATTTGATAAACAAGATAGGTGTAAAACGTTGAAGAACAAGATAATCAGATACAAACAGGATCAAAGAGATGCGTAGAAAGCTTTGTGGTTGAGTCAAACAGGTGTTTTAAACATGAAATAAAAACACAGATAGTCAAAGAGATGAGAAAGTTGTAAGAGATGGTGGTATACAGAGTTATTACAGATGAGTTGAATATGACGAGAAGAGAGGTAGATGTAAAAGAGCAGAAGAAATAAAAACAACAGGATAGTAAGAATGAGTTTCATGGCATATTAAAAACAGCAGTAAGTGATGAACAGGTAATAGTTAGAACTGTTATACAGATATGTAACGACAGCATGTTCAAAGTAGACAAACAGAATATGTTGAAGAAGAATGTGGAAAATACAAAGAAAAAGCGCAAAGCAGATCACGTATAGTTAGCTTTTTTTTCCAAGTTTCTTTATTTGAATCAAATAACTGTAAAGTACATTTTTTGATGAAACTGCAACATATTGCAAGATCACAATATCATTTTTAATAGTAGGAAAGTGCAACTACATGATATATGATTTGACACATTACATCATAATAGATACATAAATGAATGAATGGTAAATACATGCAGCTTCACAGAACAGAAGAATGAAAACAAAGCATATAATATATATGACATTATAAGCTTGAATAAGAACAACACAGATTACAGTAAGTGAATAATGTAAGATTAATGAACTGATCAATCAAAAAAGAACTGTAACTATATTATAAGACATCATGAGTAACATCAATACTACTTCACTTTGTGGACTAGTATTCTTGATGAAACTGCATCAAACCTATAATTGTCTTGATAATGGTTTAAGACAGAACCAAATGACACTTTTGTAGATGTTTGGTAACTTTTTTAATAATTTTAAAGAACATATAAAATGATAAATAAAATGAGCTGAACAACAATAAATGATATAATGAGGAAAATGAAACAACTAATTAAATAAATGAATAACATAGTGATGTATGATTATATGAAACGACCTCATCACCTGCACCTTATGGAAAGAGTAGAGCTTCATATGGCATAAGGTGGAGAAACAAGTAAACAGTAGAATGAAAAGCAGATGAACTGATCTAAAACCAAATGAGACCTATTAACTTGAATCCAAATTATCTTTCTCAACTTAAATAAACATAACAGTTTTTCTTTATACTCTGGGTTTTTTTTCAAAATTCCACTTTCACGAATATCTCTGATGGAACCAACACACTTTGACTCAGAATAAAAAACATGGTGGTAGGCTTATGTATAAATAATAGAAAGGTACATAAAATAAATGAACGATATAAATGAGACTGTAAAGAAATTACTCAAATTATATAGGTGAGTTTGATAAACATATAAAATAGGAATTGATACAAAATCACCTTTGTACTTTATATAACTTTTCTTGTGAATATAATTAGACAAACACACAGTGCTGCAGACATGGCGGCTTTGATTGCATGATGAAATAAATAACTGACAGAACAAAGGCTGCAACTTTTCTTCCAATCACTCATCTCACAGCGTACTGTAGAATTAGATCTGATCAGGCCACCTCGTGATGATCTCCAGAAATCAAACCTCCATAAGAGTGGTGACAGTGAATGCATAGCGCAAGATACCTATCAGTCAAACTTATCGAGATATAACAAGATTACTTTAAAGCAGATTAGAAGCAAGGCAAACACATAACTATAGGACTAATAGAAAGGATCCTCTGAGATAGATCAGAAAGATCATCTACGAATACAACATAATGAGATGTCTCAGAGAAAATGAAACTGATATTCACTTACATAAACACATATTCTATTAGTTTAAAATATAGATAGAGTGATGAGTTCAGGATAGCCCTAATAGTATAAGAGACCATTAGATTTAACTAGTAATGAGAGAAAATGCACAGTTTGAGAGTACAGACAAAGCTTCAAACGTGAAGAATGTAACATTTTAAGAGAACTGAAGGCAACAGATGTCAGGTCAAGAAGAGCGCTGAAAGTTCAGATAACACTTTTTGTAGGACGCTAGTGGAAATGGTTGTTGAGTATTCTTGCAAGAAGAACCACAAAAATAAAACGTGGTTTTTAGAATCAAATATATATCTTTTGACATGATGATACAGAACGTCAGTAAAGAACAGTTTTGATCAATCGACACCACTATCAAAGATAAGCTTCCTGTTACTTCTTTGCTTCTTTCGACATCTTTTCTTTTTTGGTCTTCACAGATCAAGTAAAAACTATGGATGCGATCAGATTACGACTTTAGACAAATAATAATTTGGAACACTAACCTTGATCTTAGAGATCTCTTGTTAGTAATATAAAAGCAATTGGGTACATATATGAACAGAAGACAAACCCAGATATATGAACCAAATGTAGAGATCTGAGCTGCACTGTAACAGTAAAGAAAAAAATAAAAATGATCATTTCAAGACTTGCAACCCTTCTGTAGATGAAAATACAGAGACTAATGACACTTTAGGACCAAACTAACCCTGATAAAACAAAAAGAACTCTAATAGTGAGAATTGCACTTCATCCATCAGTTTTGAGAACTCATGAACTAGGAACTTCAGAATCACCAGTTTCAACTGGAACTGAAATCATGAAGAATCCCGCAAAAATATAAAAGAACGCTTTAGAAAATAATAGAACTGTAGAGAACGATAAAGGATAAGAGTTGACTAAAGAATTATGAAACTAGAGACAAAAAAGAGAGCAGCACTACGAAACAGAATCCCACTTTCAGTAGATCAAGATCTCCAACCAAACATTAATAGTCACGAAACTCCCATTGAAGGTCATGAACATTACATCTTTGTAATAAATATTCTTAGAGAACTTATACACCAGATTATCATATCGACCAGTTTTCACTGATATGAATACTTTTTGAGTTTGCATCTCATTAATAGAACAGACATAGAACAGAAACACAAAAAGAACGCAGAACATCTTGATTTAATTAGGTTTTGAAGTAACTGATACTTTTACGCTTTGAACTTATCTTCTCTCTTGTAATCGATCGAGAGAATATTAACTTGACATAAATAGAATCAAAAGATCTGGCAAGGTGTTATAGAAACTGATCTGATACTTTTCGAATCAATGTAAGAATGATTGATTAGAAGACTATTTTGTAAAAGAAACTGAAACAGAATTATCTTATTGATAAAACTTTTTTTTGTCTGTTTTACTTTACTCAACAGCAATCGAAATGAGCTTAAATGACATGAAACCAAATAACTGATTTTGAACTGATCAACACTCTGACTTAAGACACATATAATCTTATAATCTTAACAATTTTAAATTCAAACTATTTCTTTAAAATTATCATAACTACTAACTTTATTATGACTACGTAGTAATTTTGGGATTTTTCGAATATATTTTAAACCTTTTCATTAATTCCGACATTTTTTTCAAAAATATATTTGGAACAGAGAATTTCGTATTTATATTCAAATTCTGTAGATCGTAAAAGACTCTACATTTGTATGTTTGTACACCTACACCCTCTCACCCACTCGGTTTAATGGTCGTAAAGTAAATCAATAAACCTATCATCAACCCGGTTATTATTGTCACGAGAATAACCGATCTTTGTATTTGATTGTAGCGCTATCGACCAGGTTTATGGTACCAGTACGGGTAATGCAGCAGTACCCGTACATACACTTAACCTACATTTACACTTCTTACAACAACAACATCACAACCTGCAACTAATTTTTGTAGGTTGTCCGGGAAAGGGAACGAGAGAGAATTACCGTAGGTACGGACATTACATGTACATTGTGTCTTCTATAGAGAACAAGAACACGAAGAGCAAAGTGGGGAAATGTGTCTAATCATTCGTAAAATCTTTGGGAGAACCCTAAATAAATGTTTCTAATTTCTGTATTACAGCGCCATCTATCTGCACAAAATGAAACTTAGTTTTTATAAAATAATTTAAAATTGAATTTTAAGAAAAATCACCTTAATTAATCTACTGTTTCAGAAGAAATGCATCTTCAATTCTCAAGTACGAGTAAAAATTGATATGAAAATCAAAAGTTGTTTTCAAAATTAAGTTTTAATTAAAATTTTATACCTTTAAATTAATTACCACTATACAGTACATCCAATGGCAAATATAAATTAAACAAAATAAAAATAAATGAATTTCGATAAACACGTGCTTCCATCTTGTGGCTATAAAATGTATTAGATTTTAAAAGTAATGATTTACCATTTATTAACATGAACAAATTGTCACAACACAACATTTGAAATAAATTAATGCAAAAGACTTTTTTTAATAAACATATCTCAAATCCACGAAAGGAATGTAATTATGGTTAGCACTATTTAATGATTTATTTCATGATTTCATAAATATATTGATTACTAAATTAAAAAATAAATAAAATAAATTTTTTGAAAACTAGGAATTTTATAATATTAAACATCAAAGAAAAATTTAAAAATGTTTTAGATCACCTTTTATTATGAGGATATCACGAATCTCTTCGAAACACCAAAAATAACTAGATTTAAAAGTGCACACTCAAACAGAACAGTCATAAATGTAAATTGAAAATGTAAATCCAGGAAAGCAAAAAAAACGAAATATTAAAAAGATAAAATAACTTGAAACCCTTTTCTATCAACGACAAGAACAACAACGACAAAAATAAGTGTAATGCAACTAATGTTTACGAATGCGTACTGAAGTGTCTGTTCGATTGAATTAAACCAAACTTGTTTTAATAAAAATCATTATTTCAAAAAAAATATATGGAGACAATAATTGGGAGGATTTAAAATTTAACCACACGACCACCTCTGGACAATTAATCAATTAATAAAATCGATATGATTAACAGTCTTTTTTATTAGGTTGAGTAAAATGTTTTAAGAATTTTTTTCAGAAATGTTCATAATCACAGAAACAGAGTTTTTTCCAACTAAAAACCCTAATTCAAGAATTTTAAAATATTAGAAATACCTTTTTATCCCGGACATTTACCCTTATAATAATAATGTTTAAAGAAAAGTTTTTTGATAATTTTATTAAAAAGATTCATTGATCAAAACATGAGAACAATATCACAACAAAAGTTTGAAGTTCAAGAAATAGCCAGTTTTAATAAATCAAAATAATCAAAATTGCACAAAACACTACAAGTACACCTTCAGTTGATAAAGTATAGTTAGCTACAACTTGGAAATAAATGAGTTTATCAAGAAGCTGATAAGCAACAAAGAAAGTAAGTCTAAAATGCTCAACGAATATAAAAAATATAAAACCTTTTTTTATCAAATTCAGAAAATATTTTGAAAATCACTATAACTGTATATTTAAACTTAAATATAAATTCATTAATAACAAAAGTAAACCTGCTAAGAAGCTTATCGAAGGTAAGTTAAAATTTTATCAACGGTGAAATTAATTGAAAATGTGTTTACCTATCTAAGGATCTACAATATTCATATCAGTTCAATTTCTAATGATTTTTTTAAATGAAAATTAGTTAGTTTTGCGGGACTTGTACAAATTAATTAATTAATTTAATTTAAATAACTTACAAAATTTCGAATTTCGAATGGGTAAATTGATATTGTTTGAAGATATTTAGTTAAAGAAGACCAGAAAGTAAAGCAACAAGTGATGCTTTTGAAGAAACACGAATATTCAAAATAGTTAATGCAGAAATCCGCAAATTTACAATAAAAATTTGTGAATTAAAGAAATTAGAATGAATTTAGGGAATATAAATAAAAAATTTATTGAACATAAACAAGACCATCAATTGAGAACGTTAGAAATTGAAGGTCTTGAAGAAAAAAGTATTCGATGTTTTCAATGCTGATTAAGTGGGCGCATCTTGTAATCCGGATTGAGGAGTACCCCTTGTTGGATACCCTTATCCTTGAAGCAATTGAAGGTTTGGGTAAATTGAGTTGATCTCAATGTTGAGCGATCCATTTTGAACTCTAAAATCAATGATGTCAACCAAGAGAAAGTTGATATGGTGGTTCCAAATTTAGTGTTGAACTTGGCAATATGAATTCCAAGTAAGAAACCAGAGAATCTTGAATATCGTCTCGAGATATCTTGGGTATCGTGAGATCATCTTCTGGATGATGTTCGTCAATGTACCCAATGAGATCCGAAACGGTCGATTGGAACACTTCATCTTGCCACTTGGAATCGATGTAGCTTGGTAGAATTAATCGGATCTCGATCTTGACATCTTCCAGGAGCAAATATAGTGGCTTGATGGTTTCCGCTCTGTAGAAGATGGCCTGAGTCGTTCGTTTGATATAAACCGGAGGATCCATCGCTGAAGAACAAAGGCGGGGATTCGATTCGAAGAGTGCGAGGGTCGAGTCGAAAGTTGAGTAGAGTAGAGGAGCACTTGACCAAGCGCGGAGGCGCAGGAAATTCATAAAACACAATTTTCAAAAATCTTCAAACAATCCAACAAATCTGCTAAGTATGGTTCTTGAAATTGCAATCCACCGTAAAGGAAGGACTTGCACACAGAAAATTAGAAACTTTGGAAAAAACACAAATTACAATCCAAATCTAAAACTTCACAACTATGACCAGGTCAAGTCTCCATGTGTTTCTGAAGAGATATTGCCCAAATACGTCCAAATCGGTCCACACAAACAGAAGTTAGGGTATCAAACTGACAACAAACATATAACCTAACCTCACTATACATCCGACTAAAAGTGATACCCTAAAATCTGTCCGACTGATTATTTGGGGCAACCAACTTGCGGATTTGATTCTCCATGTGTTTCTGAAGAGATATTGCCCAAATACGTCTAAATCGGTCCACACAAACAGAAGTTAGGGTATCATTAACTCACCACACTATACATCAGCCTAAAAGTGATACCCTAAAACCTGTTCAACTGATTATTTGGGGCAACCAACTTGCGGATTTGATTCTCCATGTGTTTCTGAAGAGATATTGCCCAAATACGACTAAATCGGTCCACACAAACAGAAGTTAGGGTATCATTAACTAAAAGTGATACCCTAAAACCTGTTCAACTGATTATTTGGGGCAACCAACTTGCGGATTTGATTCTCCATGTGTTTCTGAAGAGATATTGCCCAAATACGACTAAATCGGTCCACACAAACAGAAGTTAGGGTATCATAAACTAAAAGTGATACTCTAAAATCTGTCCGACTGACTATTAGTTGCAACCAACTTGCGGATTTGATTCTCCATGTGTTTCTGAAGAGATATTGCCCAAATACGTCCAAATCGGTCCACACAAACAGAAGTTAGGTATCATTAACTAAAAGTGATACTCTAAAGTCTGTCCGACTGACTATTAGTTGCAACCAACTTGCGTATATGATTCTCCATGTGTTTCTGAAGAGATATTGCCCAAATACGACTAAATCGGTCCACACAAACAGAAGTTAGGGTATCATAAACTAAAAGTGATACTCTAAAATCTGTCCGACTGACTATTAGTTGCAACCAACTTGCGGATATGATTCTCCATGTGTTTCTGAAGAGATATTGCCCAAATACGACTAAATCGGTCCACACAAACAGAAGTTAGGGTATCAAACTGACAACAGAAACATAACCTAACCTCACTATACATCCGACTAAAAGTGATACCCTAAAACCTGTTCAACTGATTATTTGGGGCAACCAACTTGCGGATTTGATTCTCCATGTGTTTCTGAAGAGATATTGCCCAAATACGTCCAAATCGGTCCACACAAACAGAAGTTAGGGTATCATTAACTCACCACACTATACATCAGACTAAAAGTGATACCCTAAAATCTGTCCATAAAAAATAAATTAGATTTTTAAATTAGAATATTTTTTGTACAAGTGGGCGCATACATACGTCATCTATGTATGACCCCCTCTCTAAAAGTTAATTAACCAGTCGGATCTAGTTTTTATGGCTTAATTTACCCGAGTGTCTGTTTTGTTTGTGTTTGGTTTGGTAAATGAACGAAAAAAGAGTTAAAGTTCTCATTAAAAAGTTAAGTGAGATAATGAGAGAAATACGACGCCCTGACAACAACAACAAGTCGCATTATATTGGGCGTCATGGCGTCATCATCGTCATCAACATTCCCCCCTTCCCTTGATTGCTAATTACATTCATCAACCATGACATCTTTTCCTTCCTTCAAATAAAATAAATCGCAACGACGATCTAATCACAAATTTAACCCTCTCGACCTTAAAATATTTATATTACATTATAAATGAGAAAATGAAGGGCTACAAGATGTCCTCGCTTTTCAAAAAATTTAATTATTTATTTTAACCATTTAATATTTCAAGCTGTACATCACAGAGATAATATTTGAAAAATGATAAAATTTTGAAGATTCAAGTATTCGAATAAAAAATTTAAAGGGACCTTTCATAAATGTCGTTCAGATGCGTTGAAAACCACTGTATACACGAAAACAAAGATTTGCCGACACAAAAGAAATAAACACAACAAACAAAAGAACGAACCGCCGGTGTTAATTAATAATCCTTTGTATTAATGATGATACTACTCATAAACATAAATAAATATCCAAATTACAGGGTCATCCAAAAATGTCGTAACACTCATACTAGTACGTCATCTACGGAAACCCCCACACATACACATATGTTTAATTGATTACCGTTATTTATATATGAACATCCGCCATAAATTTTATTTGGTACCATTCACATCAAGCGTAACCTTTATCTTTTAGTACATTAATATTACATTGTATGTGTATTGTGCGTTGGCGTTTTGTCTCGTTCAAGTTTTTTCTCTCTCTCCTACTTTTGGCCTTCATTAATCAGTCTTTAGACCCATAGACAGATAGGACCCAATCTATTAACCTATTTATACAGATGTGGTATAAATGAGAGAAATATATCTGATTTGGACAGGGTGGGTCGAAATAGTGCAATGAAAAATTACCGGAAATTGTTTCTTCAGAAAATTTTGATAATAAGAAATTTTTTATTGAAATAACCTTTTAATCATTTCAAGGACGTACTATTGAATTTATAATAAATATAAAACAAAAAAATGTTGAGATACCTTTTATAAGTCAGAAGTTTGAGAGACGTAATAAATCTAACATGTACTACTCAGAATAAATTTTATAAAATAAATAAAGAGCCATTCATAAATTTGATTACCTTCCTTGAATTCAAGGTTCACAATTAATCTAGATAACATTCAATAAATAAAATTTAAATTTAAAAAACCTTTTTGAAATCAACTTCGAAAACTGATGAAATTAACCACACTGTCCACAAATAACGTGACACAAGAAAATGTTAATGTTGCTCATTCAGATTGGGACAGGATAAGTTTAAATACTATTAGAAATACGTCGGGAAATTATATCATTTATGACATTTCACTGATAGAAAAAGAATTAAATTAAATACCTTTTAAAAAATGTTTAATACCTAAAATAAAAACTCATAAAATTCTTTACATAAAAGCAAACAAAGAAACAATCATAAATGTCGGAAACCTTTTGAATACGATTCATCTGAACTTCTTTTAACCGTTCATAAAGAGCGTAAATATGAAAGAGAGGGTTTCATTCTTTAAAGAAAATGTAAAGAAACCTTTAAAATTAACAATCCAGAAACGCCTGTACAAATCAGAAAAGCCATTAATCTATTAAATCATTCACAACCGAGACTAAAATTAAAGATTGATTACCGTATAAAAAGCTTGACGGACATTTGGCATAATGAAGTACAGATAAAGTGTAATCTCAAAGAATCGTTCACAAATAACGTACAAAAAGATGATCCATTCGCAAAGTACGTTTTACAAAAAAAAATAAGTAAACCTTTTATATAAACTGATCCTACAGACTTACCTTGCAATGAATCTTTCGAACAAACAACGTATTAAGATTTTTTTAAATCAAAATTAAAAATATTTTTGAAACCGTTCACAAAGAACGTAACTTTAAAAAAGAAAAAACATTTTATAACTATGAGATGTACGATAACAAAAACAATCCACAAACTCCAGCACACAAAAGTCCTCAAAAACAACTTTACATAGTAATTAATCTCACGCACAGTGCACTATCCACAACTACCATAACAAACTGACACAACCATAACAAATTATGACACAACACAAAACACAACATTTCACAGGTAAACATGTGTACGAGGTTAATTAAAATCCTACGAGTCAACTTCATCCAACAATCCCAAATCTGCCTAATCATATGTCCTCAATTAATCATAAAAACATGTAACGGTATTTATGAATATAATTACACACACACGAGTTCAAATATCGCATACAGGTAAATAAGCTCATTAAAATAAACTTTTTAGGAGAAACCAGTTTAATTGCACAAAAACAAGTGAAAAACATTTAACTTTTTCAGTCCCATCCAACATTTCAACGATTCAAACATTTTAAACCCAAATACACACGCAAAACATGACCCAAGCCTGAAAGGGTTAAACTATCTCGCAAATAAAAGATCTAATCAATCGGTTATTGATCCGTAAAAGAGTAAGACGAGAAGAGTTTATAAAATAAAAACAAAAAACTTTCTCGGAAAAAATAGACAAAAACCTACTAATGATCTCCAACAAAACTTGCTACAAAGTATCAAACGAAAAATAAAATAAAATTTTACTAAATTTAGACTAAATGAAATTACCTTTAAAATTACACAATCTTTTTTTTCTCTCAAAATTGTAGCGAATTGTAAATAAATAAAGCTACAATATAAAATATAAAAAGTTCAAAATCATAACATTTCTTTCTGAAATTCACCTTTTGATAACTGAATTTATTAAAATTTCTAATGATAATGTTGCACAAAATTACTGAATATATGAATGCGACATTTTAATTAACAATGAAGCTAACTTTGAACTAACTAACTAACTGTACTAACTTTTTCTTTTAAGTATCAATAGGATATCTTATAAAAACATAAAAAGTATCAATTTCTTAATTTTACAAAATCAATTGTTACTGTATCTATTTTATCTAAAACAGAAAATATTCGATACAAAGTGTGCCCATTCATAAAACAAATAAAATTGAAACAATGCATACGTTATATTTGAATTGACCTTTTAGATTGGCAACTACAACAGCGATTCTATCAATGTAACAATATGTCCATGTATCCAAACCGAATCTGAATTGCTACAATTACACGTAACAGAATATATGAATGACCATTTAAACTGATTAACGGAAGAACTTTTAATATATCACAAATGATTTGAATCATAATGAATCAGTCATTTTTGCATTTGTATATAAAATTGTTTATTTACAATTTAGGATAACCTTTTTAAAACCCACAAGAAATACACTCTAATTTTTGCTTTAAATCACTGTATATGTGAAAAGACCACTCGAAATTCAAAATAACTGAACCGTGGTAAAAATGTGTCAAATTTAGCTACAAGAATTGTATAAATTTTTAAGTAATATTAATAAAACATTTATTAAAATTACCTTTAAATTCAAGAAACTAAATATCACTTTAAAATTGATAAAACATCATCCCTCAACATTGTTTCATTGTAGCAAATATGTATCGAAAAAATTAGCCACACTTACTATACGAAAGTATCAATTACCACCATATAAATTCCCCTACATAACATCAAGAATGTATCCAATATCACCATGTCACCATTCACAAATGTCGTAACCAACCCAAAAATACTTTCTCAACCTAATATAGAATACCAGAATAATTCATAATCAATCATTACCTTTAATACGATTCCTCTCGTCGATGCATAATTCATTACCCAATAATAACGATCTAAAATTAGACCCTTCAACAACTATAAGAAAACCGATACAAAAGTAGCCAAAACAAACAAAGAATATATATCACCAAATTAAGAACATATAACAATAACCACAAGTGAGTATTCCCAAGAAAGAAGTGAAAAGCAAACAAACTGAAGCAATAGCACAGAAATATAAATGATGGATGATGATGAAGATGGGGGACACGATTGCACAACACAAAGAATACTTTGGAATATTCCCTCAAGAATATGAAACAAATATAAAAACTAAAATTAGGGAATGACGCAAATTGAGGTAAAATACAAATAAAAAATGACACAAATTTGACTAATACCTTTTATTTGTCTACTTAGATGCATACACAATGAATTTTAATTTGGTTACAAAATTGCTGTAGAGTTGCAAAAATCAATCAACAAATTAATTTTGACAATGTAACAGACAAGTCAATACAAACCAATGTTCAAAGTGTAAATTGTAACAATTTTTTAAAATTACCGTAATTTCGCGACAATAGCCCGCGGGCTATACGTGTTTTTACATCTATAAGAGGTCTACTGCGGACTATATTCGGGTGCGGGCAATACACAAGAATATTTACAATGTTGCTGCCTTTCTGAACTTATATATCATTTCAATCAATATTTTCGCCATTTATCCACTGGTTTTCTGTATTTTATGTTTTATTTTGCTTCTCTATAGTCGAAACAGGAAAGTTTGCTAAGAATTAAGTTAAGAAGTACTCCAAATTCTGTCTGAGACAACTAAATAAATGGAAAATTTGAAAGTGCGGGCTATATTCAGGTGCGGGCAATACACGAACATTTTTACAAATTCAGAAATATTGCGGGCAATACACGTGGTGCGGGCAATACACAGGGTGCGGGCTATTGTCGCGAAATTAGGGTACCTTGTTCGTAATTAAATAAAAATAAATGTAACCTTTTTATTAACCTCAAAATCAACAACAAAAACATCTAACCTATGTTATATTTTCTTCTGTTTTTTTCAAAATTTTTATTGAAATTTGTTTGGCGCCAGAATAAAATTCGTTATTCTTAAATAGAGAAATGAACAAAAAAATTGTTAATTTTACCTTTTACAAATGGAACCACTAATCGACCCAATACATATAACACATAAAGTAACGTCATTTATGAGTCGCCCCATTAAAGTCCATATTGCCCATCTAGTAACCATCATCATACATGGATGTACTAATACTAACTAGGTGCATGGATACAAGCAGTGATGAGTCTCTACAACAACTACGATTACTTCAAAACACAACAACCAAAATAGTAGATAAGCAAAACAAACACAAAAATGAAATCGATCAAAAAGTTTCACAACTTTTTAAAACTGATCATAAAACCATAAATGTATAGAAACCTTTTGAATTGGTCGATTAGTCTCATGTCAATCCCCATCCGACTAGACCACTAATGATCATGATCATCGTCATCATCATCAACAACAACAATTCGACCAGTAATTCACTTTATACAACTGTGTTCAAAAAGTAAACCCAAATCAAAAAATTAACAGGAAATTAACAGAAAAGTATACAAACTTTATGAACGCCCCCTAAATGACTGTATCCAAGGCGTATTATTATTCACCATGTACATGTATGCATTATATCTAAAAACATCTACACTCAGACAAATTTCATCAGCATCAAGTGTATTGACCAATCACCCTGGCAACTAGTGGTGGTATACTTGGTAAAAGGGGGGATCGGGGGTGGTACAGCCCACCCAATTTTTTTCGGTAAAGGGGTGGTGTCTATAGTTAATAGTTCAATTAGTGCATTAACATGAAATACAAGCGAATCGGTTACACACGATTGTCAACCCCCGGGTGCCCCCTTAACCCACCCCCTCTTCTTCATTCGTATTCATTCGTACTATGAATATGTGTGAAAGTGAAAAAACCTTGACTTGCGACGATTGCAAAACCCAATAACACGATTAGCACAAACAAACAAGCGATTAAGTTCTGATTCCGAGAATTGGATAGAGAAGGAAAAAGAAAATTAAACTAATCACCCCCTAGAGTGGGCCTCCTTTATATTAGCCATTAAAAGACAAGGACAAATTTTAGGGGGAGAGAGACCCCCAAACACCCCTCTCCCCTAAAACAAATTGTGATATCATTCGTAGAAGTATGTCCTTGTCGTCACCTCAAAAAGCAAAAGCCTTTTTTCCAAGAAATATAAAACGTTTTTATTACGCTTTTGAACTTTCTCTACAGCTCTTCTAAACCTCCTGGTGCCAGTTAGTTTGTCGTCGAATCACTTTCGTCTGCTAAAACTTTTCAAGTTATAAAAGTTGAAAAGCCCCTCTAAAAAAGAACCCTCATAAATTATGAAGCACTAAAAAAAGTTCACTCTCATTTGTCTTGTTGTTAGTTGTGACCCTCTTGGTATATGAAAAAATATAAAGTTGAAAAGTTGGTTGCTAAAACTAAAAGGGCAAACTCAGGATACCATAAATAGAGAGATGAGTTGGGGAATGGGTTCGAGAGCAGTCTCGATGGGTCTCGATGAGATTTGAAACAAAAAAATATGAGTTTACCTTTTAAAAATAACTGAAAAATCTGATAAGGTAATTATATAGAGAAATTTTAAAAAGATTTTAAAACTCTGATTTAAAAAAAATACTAAAATAATTCTAAAATTGTGATGAATTTACCATTTAAACAATTTCCTAAATTCACTAAATAAAATTGTTCAATAAAAAAAATTACCATCTAAATTAGTCCTAAAACCCCCACCCCATTCCCACAGTCATAAATTACTCAAACTCAAACTCAAAATTAATTGTCAGTTTCCAAGAGAAATTGTGAAAAGTCAAGAGGGAACCCGAAAAATAAAAACTTGACTTTAAATTAAACCCATGAAAATAAGTGACTTTTAATGGTTGATGGGTTTGCAAGAATAAAGATGAGAAAGGAAAGGGACCTTTTTGAAATGAGGCGGATTCACGAGTTACGCAAATAAAGAAAAGTGCTCAAAAGTCTAAAGTTCGGATGCACTTAAAAAACTAATATAAACCCTAAATTAGCTCAATAATTAATAGGAAAAAATGTTTATGACCTTTATAAAATACACGACGTAACATTTAATGTAATAGCACATGTTAATGAAATTATAATGTAATAATGATTATTAGCCCAATTTAATGATTTACTCAAATGATTTTATGAATATATTAAATTTAATAAACAGTTTTTATTTTGAAATTCCAAAATAAATCCTGAAATTTCTTTAGATCACCTTTTATTAATAATGTTCAATCGTCTGATCAATATATCTTTTGGAAAGACCCGACTTTTAAGTGCAACACTCTGACCCAACACCCCCACAAAAATTAAACCAAAAATTAAGTTTAAAAAAATTAAATCCCAGGGAAAACAAACCAAAAAACGCGAAATCAATATATATTTCTTTAAGATGTATGTATTTATATGTGTTTAAATATTTTTAAATGAAAACTTATAAAATTGAAAAAAATAATTTGGAAACCTTTTCTATTGTTCCCTCACAACAAAAATAACATATCATAATGCGAAAAAAAATTACGCATGCGCACACAAGTCTCTGTTCCAATGAATCAAAATTGTTATAAAAAATATTCTTTTAAAAAAATATATCAAACCATTTTTAAAATTCACAAAATACTCACAAAAATAAAAATTCTAATATTTTAAAAATTAAACTATTATAAAGTGCGTTTTAAAGTGTAACTGCATTTGTGAATAACCTTTTAGTAAACATCGACAACTTTCAGAATATCATAGACAAACTAAAACTGTCACAATTATAAATCGCGACACGTGTGTCTTATTTTGTATCTGACTACGCCTCAAATTGCTTTACATGTTTGATTTATTGTTTTAAAAATGTCAAAGTCAAAATTTTAAAAACACAGAATCCAATTCATCAAGCAAAAAGAAAACGATCTTGAAACTCAAACAAACTGAAATGAACTTGACAACGAAAATAAAACGAAAAGAGTGAACGCAAGTGAAAGTAAAAGAGAGAATGACTTATGAAGACAACAAAGGTTACATCAAAAAGTAGCAACAACAAAAATAACAACAGCAAAGTGACAAAGTAAAATAACATAAAAACAAACATCCGATCGGGAAGAGAGAGAAAAGGCACAAAACACAAGTGATGCGGCACGTAACTCATGATACAAAATACATTCTCCAAACACACATTCAAAAAGTAACTCAACTAAATTCCAACAATTAAACAACAAATCAAAACTTGCGAAACGCCAATTTCTGTCTACAATTCTCGGAAATCAAAGAAGGACATGAACACGAAAGCAAAAAGCAAAACAAACACCCATCAATCCTCGTGTATACGTGAAATGCCACGTACTCTACCGTGCAGAAAGAAAAACAACCGAAAACCTTTACCGTACCTCGGTATAATGTGCATTGCAACAACATCTACCGTACTCTCTACTTTTACGTATAAAATAGACAATCGAAACCGCGTTTTCCGCGTATCCTAACTTCTACAATTTTTCTCTCACCTAACCCAAACAAAGTCAGACAGACAGAAAGAAATTCAATGTCTAGCAGCACGTATATTAATCTACAATATAAAATCTCTCTTTCCTCGAGGATCTCTCTACTTTCGTCTACTCGAAAGAAGAGATGCGGTTGCAAATAGATTTTATGGCGCCGGGCGCCATTTGAACGTTTAGTTTGAGAGAGGGAGAGAGAGAGAGAGAGAGAGAGAGAGAGAGAGAGAGAGAGAGAGAGAGAGAGAGAGAGAGAGAGGGAGAGAGAGAGAGAGAGATAGAAAGACAGACAGACTTGTTGGTTGAACAAAAATAGACCTGACGAATAGTAGAAAAAGGAGTATTTCAAAAAGAAACACAACAACTCGCAAAACTTTTGAACATAAACAACCGAAAAGTGTCACAGACTTTTTGAACAGCCCACTTCTGTGCATTGCAGCTCTACTAACCCAGACCAGACATCGTAACTGTATTCAATCTCTATACAAACTGAACGACAGTAAGTGCAAAATGTAAAGGTAGTTGTAATTGTCTACAACATCAACAACTAAACGAAAATGAACGAAAATACGAGCGAAATTAGCCATAAAGATGGTTAGATATTCGAAAAATGACTGCACTGTGTTCACATAATCAGTATAAATCATATATACTAGTGGGCCCTGCGGGTGCTAAATTTGAAATTTGAACTTATAAAGTGTAATAAGTAAGACCAAGGATTGTATCCGTGGTCTTTAGTCTGAACGTGAGACCACTTGAACTACCACGCCCACACTACCTAACTCTATCACCAAAACCTAATTACACACGGCACCTAACCTACCTAACATCCTAACCTACCTAACACCCTAACCTACCTAACACCCTAACCAAAACCCAATCCTATAGGATGGATAGAATCTGTATACATGGCACTTACATAAAATCAACTAATTCTCCCATTGTTGCACTCATTGTTGGGTACACTGGAAAATGACTTGACTCACAAACAGAAGAATAGCCTAGGTGAAATTTGACAGGCAGCTATGCCTAAAACACAACTTTTTGACCTTTTGAGAACAATATGCACAAATTCACATAATTTTAAGCATCTCTGCCAAATTTCATCCAAATCGGCCAAGAAACCTCGGAGGAGTTGCGCCGACAAAAACGGCCAAAAGTCAAGGGATAGTCTTCACTCACGTTCAGACAATAAACATAAAAAGAGAGACGTTCATAAAGTATAGGACCTTTTTTATAATCACTGCGTAAATTCAAAATCAAAGTAAACAAACTTTTTGAATATCCCCCTTCTGGTATATCGTGCATAATATCAGTAAACTTTCTCATATAGCACCACTTATCGTATATAATCGTTAATCTATCGATACTTTCTCCTTTACTACTTTTCTACTTTTCGCTTTACTTTACTTTACTCTACTAATTTTTTTCGCGGTCATAAAATATATATCATATCAACAGAAAATGTTTGCCGCCATCATCAAACTATCAAACGCCGATGTCATCCTGATTGTAAGCCGATCTCGTTCGTTTTCATTTTCGTTTTTCTCCTTCGATTTCGGTGATAGATTGCAATCATCGAGCATCTGTGTACACTAGAGCGGTCCATGGTGAGGTCATGTCTTAGTTTCTAAAAAGGCTGGGTGCCAAACGCTTCCATGTGATGCCAAAAGAGATTCCCGCGCCATGGGGGAACCATATGTTGCAACATGAATCCGCACATCGAACTCAAAATTCCCCCTTTAAAAGATGGGAGTTTTGAGTTTTTTCTGAAAAATAATTTTTTGAGCGTTTTAACGTCTAATACCATAGGCAAAAATGTTTCTATCTTGTTCAGCACAAAATTCTGAATAAATTAGCACCTTTCAAAAAATTTTCAGATAGTTCCTAGTGGGCGTTGGGCTTCTTGAAAGGGGACAATAAAGTGAATCGACTATAAATTCGAGCATATAATTAATGAAACATTTATAATGGCTTTGTTATTTTACCAAACCCCGCCATATGTGGTACCAAAATTCTTGAAATGTCAAGTAGAATACGATGACGCAATCATCAAATTAATTCATAATACCAGAATCGATCCAGAATTGGGCGTCATCCTGGATTTGGTCATGTAGGGTGTCAAAATACTCGTAATGACTTGTGTGTCAAAGTGAAACACAAAAAATAATTCATTCTATGTAATTTTCAAATTCTGGTAACCAGAATCGTCAAGAATTTGAAGCCTTGAAGATTATAAGCTTATGTGAAGTAAAAATTAATGTGATGGCGAATATATCAAGATATTGTAAAAATTAAGTAATTTCTACAATTTTAATGGACAGAATCGCTATGGAATTGGAAATTCCAATTCATGTTTATGGATTTTATCCAAAAATTTACGAGTCGAATATATTCCCCAAATAATTTATTTGGATATTTCCGCAATTTCCCAAAGGAGAATCTGATGATCAACAATTTAATCCAAACAACCAGAATCGTATCAGAATTGGCGTTTCAATGAATTCGGGAACAAATTATAATTAAAATATCATGATGTAAACACTGATTAAGACATTAGTCTTTAATATAAATTTTTTTGGACCCTCAGACTCAGGATACATTAAGATACCTCAGTTAGACATAGGACCCGCAGACCCACAGACTCAGGATACATTAGGATACCTCAGTTAGACATAGGACCCGCAGACCCACAGACTCAGGATACATTAGGATACCTCAGTTAGACATAGGACCCGCAGACCCACAGACTCAGGATACATTAGGATACCTCAGTTAGACATAGGACCCGCAGACCCACAGACTCAGGATACATTAGGATACCTCAGTTAGACATAGGACCCACAGACCCACAGACTCAGGATACATTAGGATACCTCAGTTAGACATAGGACCCACAAATGAACAAAAATTAATTATAATGAAATAAAAAAAGTTTTTATATCAAAAATTGACTTGGGGCAGCAGTGCCCATTATGTCCCCAGGACCCGCAGACCCGCACGGTGCGGGTCTCAGGAGCGTACGCGCGTGTAATGCCCATCATCATCCATTTCGCCATCTTCACATGTTTTAACTTTAGAAGACATTTTGATAATTTCTCCACATCTTGCTCTAAGCAAACTCTCTTGATCTTCTTTATCCAACAATTTACATATCTCGCAATTTTTTAATTGAACGCATAATTTTGGATCTGAAATTCCTTTTTGGCATTTAAATATGTCAAAAAGTTCAGCAAACTCTCTAATTTCTTCATCAAATTTTTGTAACGCTTTCTCGTTATTGTTTCTGCCAGCATACGTATTAAACCTTCTCTTGAGGTTAGAATAGCATTTGGATTTTGAATTTTTTCCAGAACCATTGAATAAATCAGCAATATTTTTCTCAATGTCAATTTCACCCATTGTAATTCCAGAAATAAAATATCTACCCCAAATCTCCTTCAATTCTTTTGCAATAGGTTTGCTAATTTCTCTAACAGTGTCTTTTGAATTGACGTTTTTTGCATAATTATTTTCATCGCGAATTTAAAAAAACGAAGTAAAACGTCTTTTTTTGTTGGAAGATAGTTTGTAGGTAACTTGTCTGTTGGTTTACCAAAAATTGGGCATACACTTAATTGGCCAGAAGACCTCGTTCCTTTTGAGAAAAAAAACTTTATCAATGATATCAAATAAATATTAATTACCCAAGCAAGTTTGTAAAATTTCTTGACAATTTTTCAAATGAACAATACACGAATTAAGCAGACATAAAAATATTATAAACTCCGGGTACGTTTGTTATACGAAGTAATAAACAACTCAAAGTTCATTTGTATAAGAAAAATGTTAGCTATGATGAAAGTGTCTAAGTATGTCTGAAAATTATCTGTATTTGATTAGATAACTTTATCAAAAAGCATGGTACTTGAATACTTTGAACTACAATAATACTGTCTTTCAGATCATGTCATACAAAGACATGTACTGTATTAACTGGCTTTTTGATTCTTGCTGCTGAAAATATTTGACATGTTGGCATATTTGATATGTCTCTGATTCTTATTTAATTGTTTTGATAACTCATTACGACTCATTACATGAATATCATATAAATGTTTTCTTTGATATCCAAGTTAATACGAACACTTTGACACCCCACAAGCAAAAATTCAACTTTGCGCCCAATTCTGGTAAGATTCTGGTATCCAGAATTGGACCGTTTATTGGAATATCGCAGATTTTCGCATACTCTTTGATATTCCAATCAATACTACCATTTTGATACCACACATTGTCAAATCCAGCATGACGCCCAATTCTGGATCGATTCTGGTAGTCTAAATTGAGATGTCGATTGCGTCATCGGATTCTCCTTGAAATTTCAAGAATTTTGGTACCATATATGTCTTGGTTTGGTTCGATAATAAGATTCAGATTAGGGGCAATGCATATTACTTCTATACAAATACATAGATTCACACTTTGGTCACTTTTCAAGACGCCCAGAACCTACCAGGAAGCACTTAGAAGATTTTCGAAACATCCTATTTTGTTCAGAATTTTGTGCTGAACAAGATCAGAACAATTTTGAAGTAAGTTTACAGCTCTTAATGGCTCATAAATTACATTTTCCACAAAGCACTCAAAACTCCCGTCATTAAAGCGCGAAATTTTGAGTTCGATGTGCGGATTCATGTTGCAACATATGGTTCCCCCATGGCGCGGGAATCTCTTTTGGCATCACATGGAAGCGTTTGGCACCCAGCCTTTTTAGAAACTAAGACATGACCTCACCATGGACCGCTCTAGTGTACACTGTACACTGTACAGTACAGTACGGTATATTTAACTGTATACATATACGATATATGTACTGTACAACAACATCTGTACTGTATATATGAAAGGTTACAATAATAAACAACCATATATGAACATACGAGCATAATAACATACACGAAAGCATATCAACAACATCGAAGCATCATCATCATCATGATCAAATCACAGGGTGACATTGAAAAAGCTCACAAATACTCGAATGCATATAACCTCAACTAGTGTCAACTCTATATATTTTCTCTCTCACTAGTAGTTTGTCAACACATAAACCAATTTGTAATACAAAAAAAGAAGAAAACAAAGAGGCACCACCATCATCATCATCTGAAACATGATGATGTTGACTTGAGAAAGTACGTAGTTTCAGAAACTCATTTGGAACACAACACACGAACACAGCAAACTAATGAAGCCAATCAAAAACAGAAGAAAAATGTTAAGATAGGAAAAAGCAAATTCCAGAACAAAAACTGACAATCTAAAGACTGATCATTACACTTGTTTACACAATCTCGTTCACTTGTACAAAACAAAAACAACGAAATAATCCAATCAAGAATCCTTAAATTAATTTTACTTATATTAAAGATAAACACTTTTTGGTTATATATTAGATTACCGGTAAATAAAAGAAGGGCGAGTAGTGATAGAAATTAAATTAGATTAGAATTATGGTAGAATTATATTTAATATTAAAAGAAATTAAAATTAGAAATAAATTTTAAATTGAACCATTTTAAAAACGCATTCTCTAGTTCACCTTCTAAAAATTGAGATCATAACCAGATTTTATTATGTAACACGAAACCGTTAAACTATCCATTTTCAAAATAAAAATCTACCCTTCAAAAAATCAAACCTTCCAATTATATACCAAATATCCCAAAAAATGTGTCAAAACAAGTAATTTGCCAGTAATATTCCAAATTCCAAATTTTCCCAGAATTTTCTCGTCCAAAAATATAAAGCCTCAACACATGTCGTAAACAACCAATTTGTAACCCAAATAACACCAAAAAAAAACATCAACAACTTTAACCCCTCAAATATTTTTTACCCTCTTCTTCTTTTCCCTTTAGATATACAAAAACATAAACAACAGCAACATTTTTCACACGCTTTCGTTAGTAAAAAAAATAAGATAAGACATCAAATGATGTCGGCACTTGTGTATCCTCTTTTCTTTTCCCCTCCAACTTTTCTCAAAGTGATGTCGCGACTATGTAACTCCACCATACAACTACACACTACTGACCTTGATCTTTTATGACATAATAAAATGCATAGAGTCTTTGTTTGTTAATGTATAACTCCTTATGTTTGTCTGTCTGGGGCACAGACATCAATTGATGTCGATATTTTGACTTTGACATAAGCACGCGAATTCAACCCCTAAACTAAACTGTCGCACGACATCAATATTTTCATAGACATCAACCATAAATCAACCTTAATCTTATCTTAATATACAATAAGATTGTCTGGCAAGCCAGGCAAAGTGCGAGACTTTTAAAAAATGAAACTTGAACTATCAACTTAGAAACTTTTAAAACGACTTTAGTTGATCCATTTGAATCACAAAAAAGGTGTATTGGAACTAATATTTTTTATTTAAAATGTGCAACACATTTACTCATCATTTTCAACGTAGTGACCACAAAAATCTTTTTTAAAAACTTGGCGCTACCAAAATTGGGCGTCATGATCCATGGCGCCCAGTTTTGGTCTGACTAGTCGATTACATATCAGCCCAAGTGTATGTTTGCCAAATTTGATAATTTTAGGGTCTACGGTTCTCTCAGGATATGGACAAAGGTTTACAGACAGACAGACGGTCAGACAGACAGACAGACAGACACGATGGCAATAGCATAAGCTTACGACTCTAAAAGAGTCTCGCTAAAAAAATTAGAGGAAGAGAGACCTGTTCATAAAGAGAGTTACGTATCAAATGTAGATTTAATAAAAATGTTTGTCTAATATATTTATAAAATCCAAGATTAAAATGATAGATTTTTTATTTGCGCTTGTAAATGATTGAAACAAGAAAATGCGCTTGTAAATGTTTGAAACAAGAAAATTATTACTTAGGTAATATGTTTGAGATGTTCTTTAAATAAAAAATCAGGCGGCGGAGAATGCCTGACATTTAGAACTTGAGGCTTGGCCAAACAATAGTTCATATGACAATTTTAGTGAATTTTAGAGATTTAAACCCTGAAAATTATAAAAGTCAATACAATGCCGTAAGCATTTGAACATAGAAAATGGTTCCAAACAGTTCCGTTCTGAATTATACTTTAATCACTTTATCGTGGTGGATCGTTTTTCAGAAAGACTTTAACCATCATTATAATGAACATCTGAAAAGCAGATCAGCAGACTTGACTGGGTGCTATAAGTTAGATAGAGTTAGAACATACCATCAAAATTCTGAACAGAAATTTATAAACAGAAATTGTAGTTCTGCTTAATTTCTGCTGTAAGTTTTCTAATGATTATATTCATGAAATAGAATTTGAACAAATATCAATAAAATAATTTCCGGAACTTTATCTTGAATGTGAAGTGTGAATCGTTAATAAGAACCAGAAATACATTATTAAGAGGTAGTGATTCGATATTGGTATGTTAAACTAATTACAGTGGATGCACAATGATAGCAAAGCATTAACAAGGTCAGGTGAGATTTGGCGAGTTTGACGATAAAAATGTCAGTTTTAATCAAACTTTGACTTAGTTTTTGTAATTTTGAGTAATCGATTTAACTAATAAGGTTTATGTTCATATTAATCCTTATGAGTGCAATTATTGTAAAATGGATCATTGTCTTAAGATCTTTAGCGATTCCACAGTACTTATCTATGATTAACATTCTGCTAACCCGCCGCCTGATTTTTTATTTAAAGAACATCTCAAACATATTACCTAAGTAATAATTTTCTTGTTTCAAACATTTACAAGCGCATTTTCTTGTTTCAATCATTTACAAGCGCAAATAAAAAATCTATCATTTTAATCTTGGATTTTATAAATATATTTAAACCATTTTCAGTCTAAAGCTGGAATCCAAAAACAATGCTCGGTCATTAATGTTTACTACAATCAGCTTTGATGCTTGGTACACTAGTCAAATCCAGTCCCATATCTAATTTAAATTGACGACGTTGTACAATTGTGAAAATAATTACAATTCAAGTATGACCAGAAATATTTTTGTATGAACTTCATAAAATGAAGGTGATCATTATCTGCCAATAATAACATAATCATGCATTCATAATGGCTAATTATTACGGATACCACTTATTCCTGTAACAGTATAAAAACAAAATTAATAAGTTTCAATTTGTAAAATATATTTAGCATACCGTATAAAACATAAGGTGTAAATCAAAATAATCCAAAATCCAAAACAATTCCGAGCGAGTGTTGTTGTTTGAATAACATCAAAACAGATTGTTTACAGACTGGTATTAAAATAATGAAAAGGTACTTCGATTCCTGTGTGGGTTATATAAAAACAAAAGAATTTAGAGAGAAATAAATATTTAATGTCATCAACCCAATAACATTACCTACACGAAGAGTAAATTGAATCGGAGTAATCACCAAAAGCAACACACCACACAAACGCCAAAACAAAAACAGCTGATCGACGTAAAGACGGTGTTTTGATTGTAACACTAGTTGAATTGGTTCTGAGATTGTGTGTTGGGGGTTAGATGTTGAATGTCGTAAGGTAATGATGATGGACGGTTTCGTGATGTGCTTGGTTCGGTTGAATAGGTGAAGAATACAATTCAAAACAGTACCAAAGTGAAATCACAACAAACAACACTCAAACACGTAAACACAGAGACACATTTGTTGATGCTAAAAAAGGCTCGAAACAATAGAATAAGCGTTTCTGTACCACATAGCCACCGGGATTGCTCCGAATTGATCCACAAATGTGCCAAAACACGAGATCTCAATCACAACAACACACGTAAAGCACTGTTTGTACTGCTGGCAGTAGACTTTCAAACTGTACAGCGAGAGATTAGCAATGTGTTCAGAAAACACATATGTTGGGGGCACGCCACTGAAAAGGGCGGTGTTGCACTCTACACTGAACGCTACGGTGCTGATAAGCTAACTTCCACTGCACACTTGAAAACCCTTCCTTGAGATGTACAAAACGCGAAACGCTAAATTGGTATTGATGCATGCTCGCCTTTGCGCATGCTCGTCTGCAGTGACACCAAACTTCTGAATACGCCGGTATATATGTAATTACCTTGGGACCCTTGGGAAAGTTCCCGGAAATATTTTGCAAAACTTCCGGGAACTTTCCCAAATGTGTTTTAAAAAATTAAAAATTTCCGGGAAGTTTCCCGACTTTTCCGGAAACTTTCCCAAATTTATTTTTTTACGATTTAAATTATTATTGAGGCTAAATATGTTTTCGAGGCAAAGGATTTGGAAAATCGAATATCGGTTCAATTAAGATGATAAAAATTTACAACCTGTACAGTTAAATAAAGTGGCTTGCACAGTAATACAATAGCTTGCGAAATTCGGTGGGGTGGCGACGTGGAGCGGTTGCGGCAGCAACCGCCACGTCGCGTACGGGTGGGGAAGTATAATGTGGAGCGAGATTTACTGTGAAGTGTGTTTTGTGCAATCCTCTTTCACTTTATGTGTTTGGATGCAACTTGAGTCATAAAGTGGCTTGCACAGTAATACAATAGCTTGCGAAATTCGGTGGGGTGGCGACGTGGAGCGGTTGCGGCAGCAACCGCCACGTCGTGTACGGGTGGGGAAGTATAATGTGGAGCGAGATTTACTGTGAAGTGTGTTTTGTGCAATCCTCTTTCACTTTATGTGTTTGGATGCAACTTGAGTCATAAAGTGGCTTGCACAGTAATACAATAGCTTGCGAAATTTGGTGGGGTGGCGACGTGGAGCGGTTGCGGCAGCAACCGCCACGTCGCGTACGGGTGGGGAAGTATAATGTGGAGCGAGATTTACTGTGAAGTGTGTTTTGTGCATTCCTCTTTCACTTTATGTGTTTGGATGCAACTGGAGTCATAAAGTGGCTTGCACAGTAATACAGTAACTTGCGAAATTCGGTGGGGTGGCGACGTAGAGCGGTTGCAGTTAAGTATTACATTTAAACATTGCAAACGACTTCGATGATTATCAAGTGCTTTGCAACCAGTACTTCATCACTTTTTGGATTAGTTCAATCAACCGGTCCATGTTACATCATCAGCTGATCAACAAACACAAGTGAACAATCATCTATGCTTAAAGCTCTAAATGTCATTTCAAATTGTCAAATCACTTCTCAGTTCATCAGCTTCAATCTTACGAGCTGAGAGTGGCCAAAAACAAATTTTTTCCAGAACAAATCATTCATTTTTACCAAGCATCCATTAATACTTTTCCTTTACTTTTACATGGAAATCATATAAAAGGTTACGTTTTGACAGTGATTTTCAATTCAATTTGAATTACTACACCAAACGTTCTACAATCTCTCCACAAAATCACTGCCCTCTTGCAAGGTTTACCGTATTATTCAGCAACAACGATACTATTTACGTTTACTTCAATCTTTGTCACCGTTGTTTAGTGTTTCCAGCCAGGGCCTGAACTCGGGTTGAAACCCGGGTTTTGCTAAACCCGTTACCCGAAATCTTTTGAAGTGTATTTCGGGGTTTTCAAATTATTTTTAAAAGTAAAATTTTATGCTAAATATAGTTTAACAAAAAAAAGAACTTAATTTTCTCGAGAAAATATGTTCAGTGGCATATGCTGAATTTGTATGCAATTTGCGACTCATGTTTTTCTCAAAATCGACAAATTTATCCTTTCTTAGATTCTTATCAAGGGTATTTTCATTTGTTATGCAACTACTTTACAATTTCAATTAGTTTATATTCTTCGTTCTAGATGGGTTCAGGCGTGTGGAGATACTTTCGCCAGTTTGAAGTAAACGGAAAGAAGAAAAGATTGTTTCTTGTCAAAATGAAACAGCCTGACATCGAATCCGACTGTGGGCATTTCGTTTGCAAATGGAGGAAATACATAGCACTTGCTTCGTCACTTGGAAAATTTTCACGTAATTAATGCCTAATCTCTGAAACTGCTATTGGATGAGGACAATATGATGCAAGATACTTTCAACTTTGAAAAGCAATCGAAGCTCTCTCAACGAAATTGTTTCCTGAGTTGCTTCAACTTATTGAATGTCTAGTTTGACCATTGCAAAGTAAAAAAACATTGCCCAAACTTCTCGTTCTCACGGTCACACTATGCTCACCAGTTCCACCACCATCCATAAACTTTTCATGTCATTCTATGACAAAGTGGTAAATGAATACCGTGAGAAAATTGTCTCCCTCAAATCAAATGGTCCAACATGATCGGGTCTGTTCAAATGTTGAATGTTAATTTGCGAACCTATAAGAAGTCATTCAAACTTGGCATGCAACAACTTCACGGCTCGATTTCTAGAGATCGTTACCACGATATGGTTATCACTAAACTGCAAAACTTCTGATGAAATTTTGGCTCGGATATTATGGCATCTACTCATGATGGTGAACCTATGATGAAAAAATAAGGACGAATTTCCTAACCAGATGCTCATGTGTGCCTCAACCATGGATTCCACATGGGCATCAAGAAATTCCTGTATCCAAGCAAGATGAAGAGTCAAAATGAGTGTCACGACTCGGCGCAGACACTAGGGAAAGGAAGTGGACTCGAACGGCTTGAGCTCACAACAGTTTATTGCGCACTAGGTTAAAGGTTAAGGAGAGGATTGAAGCTGAAGGAAGCAGGAGGAAGCAGCTCTGGACCAGTCCAGCAGAGGCTTATATAGTGCCTAGACCGAAGGTTCAAATTGGCTGTCGAACAGAACTCGCATGTCGCAATTCGACTTGCGACAATGAGATTGTTCAAAAAGAATTTAAAACGTATGCCTTTGACGAGGAATTCGACTGTCCTGATGAAAATTCGGACATCGATTAGAGTGATTCTATTGATCTCGAACATAAACCCACAAATGTGGACAATCCCGTCAGGCTGTTTGAGGACACGGGTCAGAACTTTGATATCCTCAATCGCCGCTCAACGAGAACTGTAGTCAACTATCTCGAATGTTCAATTCAGAATGTTCAGAATGTGACTACTTTAAAGATTTTATCGTCCGAAAAAATGGACAGCAAGAACTTCTCCGAGTCATCGAAAGTCCGAAAAATCAAAGTAGACCGTATCGTTGGAACTCAATAATAAAGTTTTGCCGCATACAGATTTGGCTTTGCCCTTACACCACACAGTACCTAGAAAATCATGAGGTGACCATATTTTACATTGGCGATAACTACTACTCCAATCATCAAGAGGTAATTGACTCTCTCGCGCCTTTGGAGGACTGTATTGTGACTTTAACTTTAACACAAAACAATACTTCATAATGCTATCCTCTCCGTGCAGCGAACTTCAACATGTGATTAGACCTATTCGATGGTTAATAATAATTTAATTACGAAGGTTCGAAACAAAACGCCCCAAACGGATCTCCTCAACTTGTTGGTTGTGTTGAAGGCGTACTTTATCGCCAAAGACAGTGAAGCCACTGGTGGGAACAAGAAAATCAAGTATTAACACAGAAAACATTGATTTAAACTATAGTCAACATTATATTTCGCATTTAAGTAAAGGATTTTTCGCTCACAGTCATGGAATATATTTTGGCAATAAATACCAGTGAAACCCGGGTTGAGACCAGGCCAGCTACCCGGAACCTGGGTCGAGTGAGGTGGCGTGTAATTGGAAGCACTAAATCAAGTCTAATGACAATCAATATTGCAGTTCTGTTGAATCAACGTTCCATTCGATCTGTTTCGTCTTCATTCCTGATTGAGTACATTAATGGACATTCCATTCGCCTACTCTCATATAATGAACACAATTGGATACATGGATACAATTGTCCAAGCATACAACCGATAATATTGCTTATTTCCGACTCACTTGAAATAACGCTACCAATTCAAACAATATCGATTATGCAACCACAAGACTTGCTGAATGGTCAGCAAGATCTCTAATGAGGAAATGGCAATCAATACTAAAAACCCTTAACTTTTATCGCTCAATCTAGACGTCACATCCACTTTCACCGTTTCGTCATTTAGTTAAACTAATCATCTGGTGGCAGGAGTCTAGTGTCTCGTGTAATCAAATGATGTCAACAAGTTTTATGTCTCATTGTCAACTTAGTGCGAACGTATACCCTCTTATGTAACGTTTTGAATAGTCCTCTTCTCTCTCATTTAATATACCTTGAATACCGTCTCACTAGTCTAATGCATATCCATTCAATCAATTACACTCTTGACCACTGCATCTCTGTGAACATCTCATCTGAAAGAGTCAATTGTGCATTGTACTCATGTACACTCATGTATAATCTGAAACTTGAAACATGAAATAATCTTTTTTATCATGCTGCTTAGTTGCCTTTACTAATTGTCTCGGCCCCTTAATCGTCCGCTAAAATAATATTTTCAATTTGATCATAAATCTAAATTTTCGAGTTTCTGCAACACTATTCAATAATGAATTCGATTTTCCAAATCTAAATTTAGCCTGAATAATAATTTAAATCGTAAAAAAATAAATCCGGGAAAGTTTCCGGAAAAGTTGGGAAACTTCCCGGAAATTTTCGATTTTTCAAAACGCATTTGGGAAAGTTCCCGGAAGTTTTGCAAAATATTTCCGGAAACTTTCCCAGGGGTCCCGAGGTAATTGAATATATACTGGCGTATTCAGAAGATTAGTGTCACTGATGCCGGGCATGCGCAAATGTGAGCATGCATCAATACCAATTTAGCAACACTCTACAAAACCGAATGGCATGATTTTTTGAGGGCAATGCTTGCCTGCATTACACTCCAATGTTTTAAAGGGGAAACCCTTTGAAAAAGCGTTACTTAACACAGTCAAAATCATAAAAAATCTATAACTTGGAATCAAACTTTAAATCAATCAAAAAATTAATATATCAAAATTAACAAATTAATAGAAATAGAAATGCAAAAAATAAAATTGTCAACCATTTATCATTTGCCTTAGTTTGTAAACAAGCGGGACTCTTCATAGCAACAATACAAAAAATCCACAGAATTGTTCATCATTTATGAATAGACCATTATCTTGTTCAATCTATACATTATTAAACAAAATTTTGTAAACCTTTTAGAATCTGTATCAAGCCCAGAAGGAACAATAAATTGAATACGAAATGAAATATTATAACTGAGGATAAAGAAAAAAAACTTTAACATAAGATATTACCTTTATTACGAGGGTGGGTCAGAAAGTTCGCGAACTTGGTCTGTATTTCCGAACGGTTTTTGACTTAAATTACCATATTGGTATATGATATAGAGTCACTAGTTCTAATAAGAAAAAATACCAATTCACATTATCTTCCTGTTTCCTGGAACAGATACGATTTATTTAGAAAACCTGGTTTTGTGCCCACCGTCGCGTTTGGGATTATCTTGGGCATGGCTAAATATCTAGGGCTGAAAATTTTTATGGGTACTCACCTCGTAGACACTTATCAAAATATATATTGAAAATGTTCCAATTGGATCAACTTCCGGTTAATTAAATTCGACCAAATTTTTTATTTAAAAAATTATAATCAACTTTTAACTACATATTATTGTTCATCAAGCATAATAATAATTTTTAGAAAAACGGAAGTGTTTGTTCCAAATGGAACTACAGGATCATTAACAAAAAATAAAAAAATAAGTCAAATTTAAAAATTGATATTACTATCTTGTTCAGACGAAAAGGGCACTGCGAATTGATACCAAGATTGTCTAAGATTGAACAAGAGATAGATGAGATAAAGCTGTGATAAGATACCAAAAACGCATGTATAGCTATTCAGTCAATAAAAGCGACTATTTTGACCAAGTTTAAAAATCTATTTTTACCTCTAAATCTTATCGGATTTTTACTGTAATTTTTTATATAAGATCTACATTCCATGCTGATCAATTTCTGAATATAAAAATGCAAATTTCCCTAGAAAACCGGAAGTTCCATTTGGAAATGATATTTCCGGAAACGATCCAAATGGAATTTTTGGACACATATCTTGATTAGGGTACTCGGGGTGAGTACCCATAAAAATTTTCAGCCTTAGAAATTCATTCACCTCTGAGTTATTTCCAAACGCGACGGTGGACACAAAACCAGGTTTTCTAAATAAATCGTATCTGTTCCAGGAAACAGGAGGATAATGTGAATTGGTATTTTTTCTTATCAGAACTAGTGACTCTATATCATATACCAATATGGTAATTTAGATCAAAAACCGCTCGGAAATACAGACCAAGTTCGCGAACTTTCTGACCCACCCTCGTACACCATAAAGAAACATGTCAAAACATTTCATTTATACATTTGATTTAAAAGAATAAGTTAAAGCAACCTTTAGAAAAGCTCTCCTAATCTTGAACTCACCCAATAACAAAGAAACCTTAATTACGAAAAGTTTGGATAATAAAGTGTAAATGGAGTAAGCATTTTCAAAAATTATTTTTCTAAATTTAACCTTTTACTATCCTCTTTGAAAGCTGTTTGTTGAACACCTTGTTGAACCTTTGGTACAATTTTTATTGCAAAGTCTAGGGTACGTTCAGATAAGACGTACGTTCAAAATTTAAGATAGTATATATTTGAAGAGAAGCTTCTTGAACAAATATGACACGCATTTCTTA
Organism: Rhizoglyphus robini; assembly: GCA_023373905.1. Taxonomy (NCBI): domain Eukaryota; kingdom Metazoa; phylum Arthropoda; class Arachnida; order Sarcoptiformes; family Acaridae; genus Rhizoglyphus; species Rhizoglyphus robini. The sequence continues at coordinate 14,493 of JAKIJQ010000459.1, read as the reverse complement.
TCAATGAATAAACATAGAAAAAAATAAAGTCAGATGATTTTCACAAGTGGGCAAACAAAAAAACAAGTGAAAAAGAGTGATAAGATAAATTGGGAACAGCGGAGGGCATTTTGGATTACTCATACATTGAGATCTGCAAGTGAGTCCCAAAAAGAAAGTGTAACCATTTTGATAATTGTTAATTCACACAATGCAGATGGTTGAATTAAGAAAAGAAATATTTAAAAAATATAAAACCGAGTGAGTAATTAAATTCAGAACAACCTTTTCATAAAGCTACAATCAATTTACGAGCATTAAACGAAGATTTTCCCAACAAGAGTAGCTATATACAAATCAATAAAAAATCATAAAAACAATTTGTTTAAAAAGTCCCCCTTAAATTCACAAGGATTTGATAAAATTACAGAATTTTAAAATAACCTTTTAAGTAGCATGACTGGCTATTTCACAAATATTCTTAAACCAATAATATTCAATCGTTATAAAAGAAAATAAAACCTATTCATAAATTCTGTTACATCTCTAAACAAAGTTATGAAAAATTTACTGGACTATTCATAAGCAAAGCCATATTTTTAAAAGTAAAAGTTGTTGATAAGAATTTTAGAAATAATTATATTTTAAAATTTTGAAAATTAACCTTTTTGAAAACGACTATATAAAGCATGTAAAAATAATATATGCCCAAACTGTTTTCAAACATTGAGTTACTCAAAGTCTATTCACCTATCAATCATTAACAATGGTAAAATAATCGCTAAAACCTTTGGAATACACACTCGTGCAGTCATGGGATACATTCAGATAAGAAGTACACATTCAAGATGCGAGATAATAACGATATATTTGAAGAGTACCTTTTTGGTCATTTTGAAATTAATCGACTCATTGAACATATTTTAAAAAATAAATAACCCTAAAAATTTTTCAAAAGAGCAAACAAAATCAAAAGAGTTAAAAGGAAAATTCTGGACCAAAAGATAAAATTTTGAGAAAATATTTATTGAAGCAATCCTAAAAGAATATTCTCAAAACATTCTCTAAAAATAATCTAAAGAAACCTTTTTGAAAATTATAGATGACTACAAAAAAATTTTAAAATTCCTTTAATTTACTCAATTTTAAAGTAAGATAACAACTAAATGTGAGTTTTTAAAATACCTTTTCCAAAACCCTTAGATTTGTCAGTTAATCGCACACATCGAGAATATAGAATCAAAATATACAAAAATAAAATAAAACCTATTGACAAGTTCCGCTACATTGATTCAGATGTAACTAAAGACCATTCACAAAAAACGTTACCATAAAATATACACCTTCACCTGTGCATCCTCTATCAACCAATTATTTTTTAATACATAAATAAAGTAAAAATTCATAATAAAATTTAAATTAACCTGTTATTAGATCGAACGCAAACCAGAACGGTGAAATAAAATGCACAAATTCGTAAGACATTTACCAAACAAAAGTTCACCTCCAAAGAAACTCCTAAAAACAACGAAACTATGCCAACAAAAACAAAACCATTTTCTCTTCATCCAATTCTCCCAACACAAGAAAACACTCAACAACAATGTGTAGATGTAAACCAGTGCATGCACTTAACGTTTAACGTTTAACGGTTAACTAAACACTCAACGTACTCATAACCTAAAATAACACCCAAAACAACAACCAATTAAATTTGCGAATAATCATAAGTGAGCTACACCAGAATTCGCAATGTTGACAGAATTTGAATAATATTTTTATTATTAAAAATTAATGAATAAAATTTAAAACCTATTTTAAAATCACTAATGATCAGCAGAGAATATTCTAATACCTAAGCACAACATAAATGCAGAATACAGATTTTTTTGTATGAAAACCATTTTTATTTTCATTTTCAAAATGTTCTTTATAATATAAAAATATATTTCAAAAATTTTTTTCTAGGTTATAGTAAATTAAAATTAAAGAAATTAAAAAGAAATTAAACCCCATTTATAATGTATCAATATATCGAAGATAAAAAATAAAATCCATATAAATAAAAAGAACTAAAATTTCAAAGTCGAGTTACCTCAAGAGTCTGCTGAATCGATTCGACTTGATCGATTCCAAATTTGAGAAAAATTCACAAATGTGATATAATAACGATATATTTGAAGAGTACTTTTTTGGCCATTTTGTAAATCCACTAATTAAACATATTTCAAAAAATAAATAATCCTAAGATTTTTTCAAAGGAGCATACAAAACCAAAGAGATATTATCTAAAAAGAAAAATTCTAAACCAGAGAAGAACATTTTGAGAAAATACATTGAAATAATTCTAAAGGAATATTCTCAAAACATTCTCTGAAAATAATATAAAAAACCTTTTGACAACTATCAACGAATACAAAAAAAGGTTTAAAATCCCTTAAATTTACTGAATTATGAAAATGAAATGAAAATAAGATGACAACAAAATTTGAGTTTTTAAAAAAACCGTTTTCAAAATCATTATTCATTTCTGTTAATCGCTCACACATCGAGAATATAGAATCAAAATATACAGAAATAAAATAAAACCTATTTACAAATTCCACTTTATAATTTTTATTAAAATTAAGACCATTCATAACAAACGTTACCATAAAATGTACACTTTTACCTGTGCATTCTCTATTATCCAATTATTTTTTTTATCACAAATAAAATGTAATTCAAAATAAAATTTAAATTGACCTGTTATTAGACCCAAGGAAAACCAGCAACCTAACGGTAATATAAAATGAACAACCGATAGCATTAAAAAACTCCCAAAAAAAAGTTCACCTCCAAAGAAAAGAAACTCCTAAAACAACGAAACTATGCCAACAAAAACAAAGCCATTTTCTCTTCTCCTAATTCTTCCAACACCAGAAAACACTCAACAACAAGGTGTAGATGTAAACCAGTGCATGCACTCAAGTTTTACGGTTAACTAAACACTCAACGTACTTCTAACTTTTAAAATAAAACCCAAAAACAACACCAAACAGTAACCAATTAAGTTTGCGAATAAAATAAACATCATTGGTTCCAAAGGAGCATAGTCTGAGCGGGCGCGCCCCCAACCCTGCTACCCGAGCTGTTATTTATTTTTATTACTAATAATCATTGTTAATAAACACCCACGGCTTCATATCCCACAAAGGTGCACATATCCGGTCTGGTACCTCGGCCGATCGCAATTGCAATTTTTATGGCTCTTTTCTGAATTTGTTCGAGGTTATTAGTATCCCAATTCAAGGATCATGGAATCCCAGTTCTAACTTTCACGTCAAAATCTTGTGTCCACGTACAGTCTAAGCAGTATGCCCGTACATGTATGTCGGTGTGTGTTTGCGTTCGACGGTCGTATTAAAAACATGTTGGCAGACGGATTCTTCAAATAAGTTAAAGCTTGTTCAATCGATTTCGATTTGTTTTTAGTCGATATATACGAACTACCGGGTTCACACAGGCAATGAGCATTTGCTCTATTTTCTATATTAGTGAAATTTTGCAATACAGGAGGGACCTTCCTTGGATACATAAGATTTTCACTCGTAAACATATTTGCAGTTCTTAGATTATAATATATACTATAGTGCACAAAATAAAGAGGTTTACACTGTTTAGTTTCATGAAAATAACGTTTACATCTCACACAGGTGTTGGATAGCCTTCATATCCTCATCAAACTCTTTAGCGTTAGTGAGTGATCCAACACAGGATAAAACGGCTCTGGTAGAACTTGGGTAGGTTTGTTTTTATTGTCTTCAATTCCGTGGTATTTCAATTCCATTCTTTAGTATTCTAACGTGGTAACGGTGGAAACGAAATAGAGAATATTCTCGAACCAAAACACGATATACACGGAATAACGATTTTCTCGAATGAAAACTATTTTTATATTTTTTTCGAAAAAACTCTTTTCTTTGTAAACTAAGATTTATAAAAATAATCTCTTCAAAAATAAATGAATTTTTATAAAATAAAAATAAAATTTAAACCCATTTATAAAGAAGCAACGCTTAGTTTTCCAGCAAGTTTTGAGTACCCACAAAAATAACTAAAATCTAAATAAATATATGAACCAGAAAATATCCAAAGTCAAATATAAATCTCAAGTATTGTCAATTTATGAATTTAATTCGACTATCTGATTACAGAAATCGGTCAACCCAAACAGATGATAGGGTATCAAACTGACAACAGAAACATAACCTAACATCACTATACATCAGCCTAAAAGTGATACCCTAAAATCTGTCCAACTGACTATTTGGGGCAACCAACTTGCGTATATGATTCTCCATTTGTGTCTGAAGAGATATTGCTCAAATACGTCCAAATCGGTCCACACAAACAGAAGTTAGGGTATCATAACCTAACCTCACTATACATCAGCTTAAAAGTGATACCCTAAAATCAGTCCGACTGACTATTAATTGCAACCAACTTGCGTATTTGTTTCTCCGTGTGTTTCTGAAGAGATATTGCCCAAATACGTCCAAATCGGTCCACACAAACAGAAGTTAGGGTATCAAAGTGAGAAACAAAACATAACCTAACCTCACTATACATCAGCCTAAAAGTGATACTCTAAAATCAGTCCGACTGACTATTAGTTGCAACCAACTTGCGGATTTGTTTCTCCATGTGTTTCTGAAGAGATATTGCCCAAATACGTCTAAATCGGTCCACACAAACAGAAGTTAGGGTATCAAAGTGAGAAACAAAACATAACCTAACCTCACTATACATCAGCTTAAAAGTGATACTCTAAAATCAGTCCGACTGACTATTAATTGCAACCAACTTGCGTATTTGTTTCTCCGTGTGTTTCTGAAGAGATATTGCCCAAATACGTCCAAATCGGTCCACACAAACAGAAGTTAGGGTATCAAACTGACAACAAACATATAACCTAACCTCACTATACATCCGACTAAAAGTGATACCCTAAAATCTGTCCGACTGATTATTTGGGGCAACCAACTTGCGGATTTGTTTCTCCATGTGTTTCTGAAGAGATATTGCCCAAATACGTCCAAATCGGTCCACACAAACAGAAGTTAGGGTATCATTAACTCACCACACTATACATCAGCCTAAAAGTGATACTCTAAAATCAGTCCGACTGACTATTAGTTGCAACCAACTTGCGGATTTGATTCTCCATGTGTTTCTGAAGAGATATTGCCCAAATACGTCCAAATCGGTCCACACAAACAGAAGTTAGGGTATCATTAACTCACCACACTATACATCAGCTTAAAAAGTGATACTCTAAAATCAGTCCGACTGATTATTAGTTGCAACCAACTTGCGGATTTGTTTCTCCATGTGTTTCTGAAGAGATATTGCCCAAATACGTCCAAATCGGTCCACACAAACAGAAGTTAGGGTATCAAACTGACAACAAACATATAACCTAACCTCACTATACATCCGACTAAAAGTGATACCCTAAAATCTGTCCGACTGATTATTTGGGGCAACCAACTTGCGGATTTGTTTCTCCATGTGTTTCTGAAGAGATATTGCCCAAATACGTCCAAATCGGTCCACACAAACAGAAGTTAGGGTATCAAACTGACAACAAACATATAACCTAACTTCACTATACATCCGACTAAAAGTGATACCCTAAAATCTGTCCGACTGATTATTAGTTGCAACCAACTTGCGGATTTGTTTCTCCATGTGTTTCTGAAGAGATATTGCCCAAATACGTCCAAATCGGTCCACACAAACAGAAGTTAGGGTATCATTAACTCACCACACTATACATCCGACTAAAAGTGATACCCTAAAATCTGTCCGACTGATTATTAGTTGCAACCAACTTGCGGATTTGTTTCTCCATGTGTTTCTGAAGAGATATTGCCCAAATACGTCCAAATCGGTCCACACAAACAGAAGTTAGGGTATCAAACTGACAACAAACATATAACCTAACCTCACTATACATCCGACTAAAAGTGATACCCTAAAATCAGTCCGACTGACTATTAATTGCAACCAACTTGCGTATTTGTTTCTCCGTGTGTTTTTGAAGAGATATTGCCCAAATACGTCCAAATCGGTCCACACAAACAGAAGTTAGGGTATCAAAGTGAGAAACAAAACATAACCTAACCTCACTATACATCCGACTAAAAGTGATACCCTAAAATCTGTCCGACTGATTATTAGTTGCAACCAACTTGCGGATTTGTTTCTCCATGTGTTTCTGAAGAGATATTGCCCAAATACGTCTAAATCGGTCCACACAAACAGAAGTTAGGGTATCAAAGTGAGAAACAAAACATAACCTAACCTCACTATACATCAGCTTAAAAGTGATACTCTAAAATCAGTCCGACTGACTATTAGTTGCAACCAACTTGCGGATTTGTTTCTCCATGTGTTTCTGAAGAGATATTGCCCAAATACGTTTAAATCAGTCCACACAAACAGAAGTTAAGGTATCATAACCTAACCTCACTATACATCCGACTAAAAGTGATATCCTAAAATCAGTCCGACTGACTATTAGTTGCAACCAACTTGCGGATTTGTTTCTCCGTGTGTTTCTGAAGAGATATTGCCCAAATACGTCCAAATCGGTCCACACAAACAGAAGTTAGGGTATCAAAGTGAGAAACAAAACATAACCTAACCTCACTATACATCCGACTAAAAGTGATATCCTAAAATCAGTCCGACTGACTATTAGTTGCAACCAACTTGCGGATTTGTTTCTCCGTGTGTTTCTGAAGAGATATTGCCCAAATACGTCCAAATCGGTCCACACAAACAGAAGTTAGGGTATCAAAGTGAGAAACAAAACATAACCTAACCTCACTATACATCCGACTAAAAGTGATACTCTAAAATCAGTCCGACTGACTATTAGTTGCAACCAACTTGCGGATTTGTTTCTCCATGTGTTTCTGAAGAGATATTGCCCAAATACGTTTAAATCGGTCCACACAAACAGAAGTTAGGGTATCAAAGTGAGAAACAAAACATAACCTAACCTCACTATACATCAGCTTAAAAGTGATACTCTAAAATCAGTCCGACTGACTATTAATTGCAACCAACTTGCGTATTTGTTTCTCCATTTGTTTCTGAAGAGATATTGCCCAAATACGTTTAAATCGGTCAACACAAACAGAAGTTAGGGTATCATAAACTCACCTCACTATACATCAGCCTAAAAGTGACACTACATATCAGGAAAATAATTATTAAAAAATATTTAACCACTAACCAATTGGCGGATAAGAACCAGCAACCCAATTGGTGGATAAGAACCAGCAACCCAAAATAAAATTCCTATTGCATAATTCAATTTTTATTATTGCATGAAATATGGCGTCTTTTTGCACAAGACATCAATTGCATAATTCTATATATTACTATTGTATAAATCAAATTTATTATTTCAAATAACACTATATACTATGTATTGCATCCAATTAAATATTTTATTGCAAAATGTACAAGTTTACGAAAATCTAATTTATTATTGCACAAAAAAAATACATGCCTAAATATAATAATTTGGGGGACTTGACACTTGAATCGTGAATAATTTGGGAAAGCATTCTAAAGTGAAAGATTGAAATGCTCCCAGAAAAAAATGGGAAGAACCACGATTGGGTGATGTTATCTTGGTTTTTTCTTACAAGTTCGCAAGTGGTTTTTAAGACTCCTGGAGTCTACTTCAAATTCTTTTTTGCAATACTTGCAAATTTTCTTCTCACCGTAAGTTCGCGGTGGCATTCCGATATTGCGCTTAGGGCGGTCTGGAATGGGCTTAATCTCCGGAGCAACCCGAGCTTTTCTTTGCTTAGGTGCATTGCCACCTTTTCTTGTAGTCACGGGTGCGGTTGCAAGAGGTTGGCTCGAAGTGCTAGGCACTTGGTGATCTACCTTAGCACTACCAGAAAACATCGGTGCTGACGGGTCAGGCGAGTTTGACAATGAAGGAGATGGCGAAACCCGAGGTGGAGAACTGGTGGTGGCGTGGTCTTCGGTGGGGGGCCAAGTTTTGAGTGCTAGTGGTGGAATTAGTGCCACTCGTGTTTGCAACCTGCTCACTCGGCTCAAGGGTGCCTTTGCACTTGAAGCATACTTTCGGGCCTAGTTGAATGAAAATAAAATGAATGTTAGAATCGTATACAGCGAAGGATGAGAGGAGTTTGAAAACAGTACAATGATCTAGAAGCAGAACACTCCTGATACTAAGCTCATGAATGGATGAGAACATTCATGAATAGAGTCAAAAGTTTAAAGTTTATAAGAGCAACTCTTAACAAAGGAACAAACACACAAGATACTCACCTTGAAATTCTGCGAGTCTTAAGTTGGCTATTTTATGGTTGGCCAGCCCCAACTCCTCGCCCTGCTTAGCCAATGCAACTTCCTTTAGGAGCAGATTCTCTTCGGCCAACTTGCGAGCCTCTTTTTCCTCCTCTAGCTGCTTGGTCATCTTGGCCAGTTGGTTTTGCAGGGCAGCGATCGTTGCTGATTGGTCCAGGCCATTCGGATATATGAATCCGGAAAACGGATCTACTACCACATCCTCGTCTTTTGAAGCTTCTTCCTGAACTTGGGGCGGTGTGGACGGCCATGGGGCCTTGGTGGAACGGATTGAAGACCAAACTATATTTTCAAAGAATGGCTCGTTTTGAAAATCCTCAATTCCTTTCCGCCCCAATCGAGTTTCGCGGCCTATCAACAACTTCTCTAGAAGTGAGAATCCACTTTGCGAAATGCCCTTTTCACGTCGGGAGAGGTTGGGACACTTCTTTTCGAGAATCCTTTTCTTGATCTCACGTTCTTTGAAGTCGTTTTGTGGGTTGAATGGGTGTTTCCCATAAAGCATCTCAAAGAGTATAACACCAACAGACCAATAATCACTAGAATGAGAGGAGGAAGAAACGATTAGTTTTGAATCCATAGAATTTGCACACTTACCATTCTCTCCCGACACTGCGAATATCTTCACCTTGGCCTGCTCCGTGGACTTCTGGCGATTTGTAATGGAGTGTGCCTCCCGTGCGAGTCAATTCCGAGTCAACATCGAGTTCCCGGTAGCCGGACTTTTTGGCCTAAACAAAAACAAAACAAAAAAAACGAATCAATTAGATATAAAAACAACAAGTAGATGGAGTACATACAACTTTGTCCTTGGCATTTATCACTTTCATTGCAAATAATTTGTTGCTGATTTTGCCGGACACAAGTTGTACTTGGCCAAAGCCCCCTTTGCCGAGCGGCATTACGAACGCAAAGTTATCGATGCTTGTTCCATCCATGATGATGGGTCGTTAGTGACGGGTGATGGTTGGTGTTGATGGGAGTTGATGGGTTGAGGGGATGAGAGTCGTGTGCCACTGGTGTGACACACGATGATAAGGGGATGAGCACAAAGTCACTGATGATGGTAACACAATAGAGACACAGACACAAGTGGCTCCTGACCAGTCAAAATCTGGGATTTGAGAACCGTACGGGTCGAGGTCGAGAAAGCACAAGACACGGCAAATGCATAAAGCAAAACCGAGAGAGCGAGATGCGAGAGCAGAGCGAACAGGCAGCAGCAAGCGCAAGTCGGAAAGGGAAGAATCCTTAAACGAACACGTGTTGAAGTAGTCTTCGCAACCGAACACGGTGGTAGCAGCAAACATCGAGTGCTAGTGTACGACGGAACGGCGTAACCACAACAGTGATCGTCTCTTGTCTCTTCTCTCTCTACCTAAGCCTATCTCTCCTTCTCTCTCCATCTCTTATCAGTACGCCAACTGGCCGTATTCTACTCCACTTGAGTGTCGAGACCGTTGACCACAGGAGAGAACACAACACAATACGCAATAGTGACCGTCTTTCTCGCTCCCATTACCCAAGCCTATCTCTCCTTCTCTCTCCGTCTCTTATCAGTACGCCAACTGGCCGTATTCTACTCCACTTGAGTGTCGAGACCGTTGACCACAGGAGAGAACACAACACAATACGCAATAGTGACCGTCTTTCTCGCTCCCATTACCCAAGCCTATCTCTCCTTCTCTCTCCGTCTCTTATCAGTAGGTCAGCTCGCGCAACTGACGTTACTATTCGTCACACTAGTTGAACACAGCCGAGACGCAACTACAACAAGGACAGTCTCTCTCCTTCTCACTCTCGCTCTCCAAGCTTATCAGTAACTTATCTGCACAACTGACCAAAACAATGTCTCTCCTATACACGTTTACCAGTCGCGAAAAGTCGATCGAAGGTCGTATCTACACACATCTATGGTATATGATCGAGAATAAATCGAGTTAAATAAAAAAAACATTGTTTACTAAAAAATGTTTCACTTTAGGCTAAGAAGTTAATTGTTTTAAAATTAACAATTTTTTCTTATTATCATTTTTTGATTTAACAAAATGTTATGAGATTTCAATCTCTTATATATCTCTTATATATTAAATTCTCTTATATTAAAATCCCAATGTAACGCTAAACAAAAACTTCGTCAGCCAAAAGTACTTGCTCTAATGTCATGAAAATTTTTTACTAGACTAATTCGACCTCAAGGTATCCCATGTAAATACACTCGAGTCGATCCAGCTGAAAATTGGATTCTGGAATTTTGGATTTTTGGATTCATGGACTGAAAAAAATATGGTTGGATTCATCTTAAAAATCTAGGAACATTGATATATCATGTACTCAATACGAAAATGTGTCCTTGGTACCGAAAAAAATCATTTGAAGTTTTTAGCCAACAGGCAAGCACAGAACGTGTTTGTGTGTTCGTGTTGAAGAGTGTGTCATTTGTACAGTGAAGGGTAGAGCGCAGATGGACAGACATCCGCCGTGAGAGAGGAGAGCAAGCCGCTCACTCGGCCGGTCAATGTGCCGCACTCATATATCGGACAGTGGCCGTTGTGCAATGCTGCATGCCTCTACTCCTGCCACTACTATTCAGACAAGCCACAATCTTATCCTCTTTCTGCCCACCGGTCACTCGTGAAGTCGCATCAAAGCTCACACCACGTGTTTTTAGGCTTCTCTCTCCTCTCCCTTCGTCTTTATCAAGCTATTATCATATCTTATCATCATGTCAAGTCAAAATTGCGTACGAAGTCGGGCTAGAGATCGCGCTCGAGGGGGTGGACGTGGAGCAAGTCAGGTATATTGGCGTAGAGGTTGTTGTCTTCCATTTCAGAATCTCACCCACGAAGAAATGGTTCCTGCACGCAGTGAGTACCAGCGAAATTATTATCGACAAAATGTGTGTGAACGTATGCGCCTAAATGCTACTGCCTGTCAAGTCGAATCTGGAACTGCTCGAATTCAACAACATTGTCTCCGTCATGGTCCTTTCCTCTATCGTGCCGCTGTCCTAACTGCAAAAGGTAACCTGGGGCATGGTGTGCCCGAAGAGAACTATCTCGGTCCAATGGAACTGGCTTGCACCAACTCTGGTGCTCTGTATTTTATGGATGGGAAGAAGCGAATAGGTAAGAAGGTTGGTGATTCTAACACCTATTCGATGTGTTGTGATGGTGGCAAGATGGATTCTTCCCTCTTCAATCATCAACCATCCCGAACGCCTGAACCAGTATTTTCAGCCGATTCCTGAAAATAACGAGTGGTCCTCGAATCTTCGTTACTACAACAGTGCGGTCGAATCTATCTTCTACAAAGAAGCTCAGGTTGAGGGAAATGGCCTTTAGGTTTTCAGAGTGGAACGTGAGATTGGTCACGCCTTACACAACATGAATTGCCGTCGCTTAAACCCCAAAGCGCAATCGGTAAGTGATATTTTGATTTTTATTAATTTTTAATTATGTTTTGTTTGACTACAGGGGTGAATCAGCTGTGGATTTTGGATACTACAGGAGTCACTCGTCATGGCCAAGTACGGTGTCTTTGACATAATCTGAGTCAGATGGTTCTTCACGTGCTAAAACAGCAACCGGAATTGGCCAATCCAGAACTCTACACTTGATGCAAGATTACGCACAATGCATTATGCACAAAGATCTTACTAACCAACTAATGATTCGCTTCAACACAAGCTATATTTTGAATATGCATCATTCTTTGTTTGATGTTTCTAATGTGCTTAGAGTGTCGGATCGGACCTTTGACCTTCACACTGCCAGCGAGATTGTAATGGTGACGGTTGAAGCAAATTCAAATCATTTTTTCAACTCCGAATTCTAATAATTTTTTACATCATGAATTTGTCTGTTATTTGAATTAATTGACACTTTTATTGTTCAAATCTCTGAAAAGGGGTTTTTACAAGAAAACGTTCGCGCAGCGACAATTCCCTTCGTGACCTGTCACGAGGGAATTGAGTTTTCTTGTGTTAATTATGAATTAGACGAATTATCAATAAATCGAAAAACCAAAATGTAAAAAAAGTTAGGCTCTACAGAATCTTTGTCACCTGTGACAAAAAATGGTTTTGAAATGTTAAAAATTAGTATACTAATTTCATAAAAATTTTATTTTTTTACCAAGGATCAATTCTGTATACAAAATATAAAAATAACCTTTCTTATGACAAGAAGACTTTTAAATTATAACTCTTAATAGTCTTTCAAAGATATACATCAAAAATTAAAAAAATCAACAGATCAATATTTTAAAACAATTGAATTGTTCAAATAATTTGTTGCTAAAACTGAATAGATTTAATTTTTCTGAAACAAATTTTAAACCTTTTGGAATTTTTAAAATGACAGTTTTAATCTAATCACAAATGAATATTTAACTCATATGAGTAGTAAAACTCATTTGCCTAAATATTCACAAAATTTGGGAGATGGGATGTTGGACCAAATGCAGAACAATGAAATTTTCTTGAATGCTAGATTTAAAAATTGGAAAATGCGGTTGTTTATTCTATGTTCCCACTCGCTTGTTTTTGGATATACGTAACTTTAAATTGTTCCAATTTTACGTGGCCCAAAATATTATTTGTTGAGTCATGGATGACGTTAAATTCGGTCGAATATATCCATTATGGAACATAACCGAACAATAGGTTCAACAAGGCAACAATCAACTGTGGCGGGTTTAAATACTGGACCTATCTGGCCATTCAAAGGCATCTCATCTAAGGTACAAGTTGCCTCAACAAAGACTTGCCTCGATCCCTTTTGTTGGCCATCACAAGCCTTGGACCAAGACCATCGGTACCGCGCCCCCCTCCCTACCAAGGTCCGCCCCAACAAGCTTCGTGCAAGCTCTCTTGGTGACACTTTCTGACTCGAGTTGACCCCCGCCTCTGTTCCTCTGTGATGGATCCCCCAATCTATATCAAGAGAACAACGGAAGCGATCTTTTACCGCGCGGAAACCATCAAGCCACTCGAATTGCTCCTGGAAGACATAAAGACCCAGATCCGGTAAATTCTTCCAAGCTTTATCGACTCCAAGTGCCAAGATGAAGCGTTCAAATCGGCCGTTTTGGATCTGATTGGGTACATCGACGATCATTACCCAGAAAATGATCTCACCGTGCCCCGAATATCTCAAGACGATATTCAAACTTTGGTCTCCTTTTTGGATTACGTTTTACCAAATTCAAGACTAAATTTGGAACGACCATATAACCCGCTCAACTCGCTCTTGGTGGATATACTCACTTTTGGAGCCCAGACTGGATCCTTCAAGATTGAGATTAATTCTCAATTTGCCGAAAACTTCAACTACTTCAAAGACAAGGGAATCCAACAAGGGATCTTTCTAAACCCGGATTACCAAGTGAGGCAACTATATCTGCTTCTCAAGTACTCAAGTTGTGGTGACCTGTGGTCGCGAACTTCAGTGTCGCTCAAGTCGAAACCAATACCATCGACTACATACCGTTCTGGGTCGCCAGAAATCCCCTACCGCAGTGAGGTCAAGACAATCCTCCACATTGGTCAGCTTCGGTCCCAACCAAGCTTCAAGCCCAACCCAAAACGTCAAGAACCTCCACCAAGTCCGAAGGATCCTGATCGAAAGACGAAACATGTCAATCATCTTGCTCTTTGATCTCTGTTCTCAATTGTTGGTCTTGATTATGTTAAATAAATTCTTTATTTATATTCTCTAAATTCATTCTAATTTCTTTAATTCGCTAATTTCTATTGAAACTCCCATATTTTTGCATTGATAATTTTGTTAATAATGTTTGTGTGAAAACCATGACAATTTATGTCAAGTTAGTCAACTCACACAAAAGTACACCCAGTTCCAATGATTGCAATCACTCTTGACACTCAAACCATGTCAATTTATGTCTAGTTAGTCTCCACCTAAAATAGTACACCCAGTTCCAATGATTGGAATCACTCTTGACACTCAAACCATGTCAATTTATGTCTACTCGGTCTCCACCTAAAATAGTACACCCAGTTCCAATGATTGGAATCACTCTTGACACTCAAACCATGTCAATTTATGTCTACTCGGTCTCCACCTAAAATAGTACACCCAGTTGCAA
>JAKIJQ010000458.1:0-51206 GCA_023373905.1 Rhizoglyphus robini | reverse complement strand
GCAAATGCAGTGGAAAACTACTGAACTTGTTGACTTGAGTTGATGTGTGCTGCTGTTGTGCTGTACTCGTATAATACTTTGTAGTTGTAACAAAATATCTTGACAGTTGACATGAGAAAGTGAGAACATCCGAGTTGATTTGCACCGAAACATAATCTGCACGGAAGAGACAAGAGAAACATCAATTAATACCGATGGACTGATAAAGACAAACAACATGTGAACAAGTGAAACATGTGATGGAAGTGAGAAAGAGAAAAGTCTAGAAATGTGTGTAAACTTGTGATAAATCGGAAAGTGGTAATTACGAAATTAGATATGAGTCACAATCAAGTTCATTAGCAAGGAAATGACCTTTAAGATACAAATTTGCACTTTGATAAAAACATGACTAACATTACATCAAGTTGATGAAACATTAAACCAAATCAAAACAGTGGAAAACTACTTGTTCAAATTGGACTATTATTGATTGATGATTTATATACCAAATTCTCATCGGGCGCGCGAGTGTACGTTCTATATGAAGGGGCTATCAAGATTAAGTTTTTGAGATCTTGAGTTGGTTGATTGGCTCAATTGATATAACTCCAGAAAATATAATAATTTAAGACTTAAATTAAGTTCGGATTCAGATAGACGCCCAATCTTTATTTTTTACCACTCAAACGGCTAATAATAAAAAAATACATAAGTAATAAATAATTTTACATAAATAAATTTAATTTCTAGTTTGTTTTCGTTTGGGTTTTGCTGATTTGATTTGATTTGATCTTGTTGACTTTGGAATTCTGAGATTTATTCCATACTTTTTCAGCTCATCAGATGATATCTCCTCCAGTTTTCTCAAAACTATTTTCTCAGGAATGTAGTCATCAGCAAATATTTGAACGTTAGTTTTAGATTTCTAAGGAAAACATATTCACAATTAGTTTCTGCTAGAAATAAATAATCATCAATTTAATTACCATTTGGTCCTCGGTTCTAAAGGCTACTTTGCATGATGTAAACATTTCCAAGTGTTCATCTTCATAATGGCAATTCTTTTGCTGACCAAGGAATGTTCTGTATGCACCAAAGAGTCGTTCTGTGCTCGCCGATGTAGCTGCACAAAATTGTAACACTGAATTAGTTTCGATTGTGCTCAATTCGGCCAATTTGGAATAGCCAACATTTTCACTGAGACAATTTTCAAATTTCGCGGCGATTTGTGTAGCAAAAGACTTCCATTGACCTTTCGATGAACTAATGGAAGATTTAAGATAATTTACTAAACTATTTACAGTATTAGTAACATTTTGAATACCAACTTTTGCTCGTTCTAATTCGAATATGTACAGCGGCAGCAACCGGTAACACGAATATACAAAATTGATTTGCTTCTTAAGTTTGGCCACATAACGAGAATCGCTAGCTAGTTTCTTTAGCTTGAATAGTCGAGTTTCGTTTCCTTTTTTTGATTTCTTCTCCTTGTTTTGCTTTTGAGGGTCAATCGGAATTTCATTTAAAAACCATATGAAGGCACCAATGTAGTGATATAGATAATTTACAGAAACAATCCACGTGCCCCATCTTATTTGGTGTGGCATTGGAATGAATTTGGTAACTCCAGTAAGTAACTTGAAAAGATCACGCCTTTGCTGTGACTTGGAAAATATCTGTTTCAATTGGCCAATGAAAGCATTTAATTCAGGAACTTTCGATTGAATTTCACCAGCAACTAAATTGGCTTCGTGTGGAAGGCAAAAAACATGAATCAAGCCAGGAATTTCCTTCTCCAACAGTCGTCCACCACGTCGTACAGCATATTCACTATCCGTAACCAGCACTTTGAGTTGATGTTTGTTGATTTGATATTGTTTTAGTATGTCGAGAACTTCATCTTTTATCTTTTCTCCTGTCTTTCCAGTGCAAGACTTCACTACAATAGGAATGACATTCATTGTGGAGTCGAGCACACCGATTACTACTGCCACTAAACCACGGCGCGAATCAGATGAGCCATCAATTGAAAGCCAAATGTCTTTGCCTGTTAGATACATTTGACGCCTTTGAACGACATCTAAAGTTAAATATAAACATTAATTTGAACGTTAAAAAAATTAAACACAATACCATTATAATAACTAGGAAGACCAACTGAAAGTAAATGGCTTGGCGAAATAGTGGTACCAAATAAGAGTTTCAAAGTATCACAGCTTTTATGACTTGCTGAACTGAATGGCAGGTCCATGAATAACATGTATTGAACAGCCGATTTAGTAGTGTCCAAAGGGATAAATCGATGATGGCCAGTTACTTGTGCAACTTTCACCTCTGGTGGAGTAATAAATCCGTCAAGTATTTTAGGTCGTTGCACCGAAAATTTACGCTCGAGTGCTTTTATGTGGCGATTGCTACCGAGATGTTTTCGCCCGTTTTCAGTGTATCGAGAAAAGTCACTTGGTTTAAACAGTTCATCACAAACAGAGCACTTCATATCGCCAATTTCATTTAACACATATGAATTTACACCTTCAGCCTTCAATGTCATTATGGCTTTATCTATGCAGAATTTTTTCTTTGCCTCTTCTTCAGGAGTTGGAATTAAGTTGCTAACATTAGAAAGAGGAGCACGTTTCAGTATTCTACTTGGAACATTGGTTTCTTCGTGGGAATGATTTTGTTTGTGATGACTTCTTATGTAATTGAGTTGATCCAAGCAAAATGAGACATTCTCACAAAGTGTACACAACAGTTGCACACCCGTTCGCTGTAAATATGGATATATCTTGATGTGATTATTTAATTTGACTAAAACGTCGGTTGAAAAGCCACTACGTTCGGCATAAGGAAAAGTGAGAAAAAAATTATGAGTCTCTGAACGTTTGTGGCCCATTAAATAACACCTTGATACGCGTTTCAGAATCAAATCACAAGGCTTGCAATAAACAACATTTGACTCGAGGTTTTCGGATTGAATCAAAGTAAAAATGTCGACATTCTTCTGCAGGAATTCATCGAGCGTTTCACGCATGTTACTTATCGCATCATCATAAGAAGGAAATGTAAGATTTGCCATTTCCAATTTAAAAAGATACTGTAAATATCGAACGAAACAACAACAGCCATTCGAATGCCGATCGGCACCGAATGCAAATGTTGTTAGGACAAACAGCTTTGTGATGACCGTTCATAAAGTACATACACTCGCGCGCCCGATGAGAATGCGGCATAATGATTTACCTTTTCGATATGTTTATTTGATGAGATCTTAATTGTAGTTAGAATACATTTCAAGGTCATTTGCATGTAAAAGTAAAATGAATAACAAATCATTAACCGATGGTGGCGCCATCTAATGATTTTATTTGAAAGTATTATGCACATGTTAATAAAATGAATTCTAAAGTAAGTGACTTATACGCCGTGTTTTACTACCTTATAAAAACTTTAAACCTAAGAAAATTAGCCACAACTGTTTAAAAGTTAACCAGATTTTATCACAAATATTAAAATTCTACTAAAATTAATTCCCCTCATTCAATTAATTGCCATAAAATGCGAAAAGGAATCACCCTCTCTTAATTAGCTATCATTAATTATTGTTGCACAGCATTGTAATTATAAAGTACTCTACAATGTGTGTGAATATGAATTTTTGTATGTGCAAACAAGAGACTGTGAAGGACACACAAATATTGTAATTAGAGCGTGGAAAGTATAACTCTTTGGTTAATGAACATACGGGTATAAAATAAAAATGTTAATTAGTGGGAGAAAAGTGTTGAAGTACTTTTAAGTCCGAAAAAATAATTTCACCATTTAAATTCCCAAAGTCACAATTCACTTGATAATTTTAAATTTATATTCTCTTTCGTATAAATAGTTATTAAAATTAGATAGAAAGTACTTTTGACACTTTTAATTGTTTTTTAATTGATAAAACCTTTTTACAATCTAAAGAAACATTTGACAAAATAATTTTTTGAAACAAAACCTAAAACCCCAGTTGAAAATTGCTAACCCACTTTCTATTTGTGTCTCACCATTTGACATTACCAAACCGAATGTGTCAGTATGGGTTAGTTCAGTTACGCTTCATCTCGTTTGTGAATTGAGGCACAAATTTGAGACGATAGGTTATGTTGTTGTTGACTAGTAAAGTGAAGATTGTAAGACGAACCCTTTCGCTACTTGAGCATCCACTTGAGGACATTTGCTGCACATGCACACAACAAGGTGATACAAAATATGATGGGAAAATGTTTTTAAAAATGGTGAATACAAAACAACATTTCTGTATTGTCAAGAGGTCAAAAAAGATGAAAAACAAAAAACATGTCATTCTAAAAGATTCAAATGAAGATTGTCAAAAATAAATTAAGACCTTTTATCTGAGATACCTGGAGGTGTTGTTCATTTTTGGAATCGGAACACACTGAAATGTACTCATGTTCATACAGTTACTTAAACAATTCACCATTTACATTTGAACACTTGCCAAAATTACGATTACTCAAGTGCATTATTTTAAAAATGCGCAATTATAAAAGAATTAATCATATTTCAAGTCCCTTTTTAGCAATTTTTCAATTGTGACAGCAAACTGTAAACTGTGAATTGAACAAAACTAATCTCACAACTACACTAAAATTACAATTGCCAAAAGTGTGGCACGGAAAAGATTTTAATTTTAACTAAAGCGTCCAAACGGATGCAAAGAAATACTTAAAACTTGACAAGCTTGACAGTTGTGAGATGCACAATACGAACAGAATGGCCCAATTCAGTGCTAAGTAACGCGTTGTCTATCTTTTTATCGCAAAATCTTACAGACAACATTGCATTGTAACGTAAAATCACTGATTTAGGTCGTGACGGAGACGAATGCATTATATGAAGTATAAGTAGTGATTTGAACAAAAGAAATGCACAATCTAGACATGTTAATTGAGACTTTCTTACTGTTTTGTGCGCTTTGATTGACAAACAAAAGCATAGATGGAAACAAAGCATAAAACTACCGATTTGAATAGAACTGTTCCAATAGAATCTTTAAGCTAGAGAAACTTAATTTTTTTAAAGAAAAACAATTGTTTAATTTCGTTCCATTTAAACCTTTTTTAATTTGCAGAATGGAGACAATGAAAAAATTAGCAAGTTCTTTTTACAGATGAGTTTAAAATTACATTAATTTTAGATAATAAAAATCAACATCATACACAATTTCAAACAAATTGTGAAATATTTGAATATTGTTATGTATCAAAACAAACTACCCAAAGTGTAAATCTATTTACATTCTTGAGTGCAAACACTTTACGCCGAAATGTCAAGACAAGTTTTCGAATGCTTTTAAGCTTATACTGGAAGCTCAGAATATACATGTCAAAGCATTTTCAATATGCTGACCAGTCAGTGACCACTCAAACAACGCGAATCAGAATATATTTGGTTTATGTATCTTAAAGATTATAACGGAAAACGTTCAGGATTAAATTTTTGATTTCAATTATTTAAAACGAGTTCTTTTTGCATATAAGAAATAACCTTTGGAAAATCGCAAAAAAATATTTTGACATTTTAAAACGGTCATTTAAAAAATGCTTATTAAGTTGATATAATATCTGATTGATTGCTGTTAACTTTCCCTCACATTATCACAAACTTTAAACTTTTTGTCAAATAACTAAAATTATCCAAAAAAAGGAAGTTTTATATTAGAGTTCTTTAAAGTTTAAAATACAATTTATTAATGTCTAAACACGATTTATTCTCCTTAAACAGGAACCATTTTGTCAACACAAACTTTAATATTCCCCAACTTTGCTCATTTCAAAATTGATGATTCATCGTTTATTTGGTTAATATTGCCAAGTCAAGCAGATGTGACCTGCGCAAAGCAACTTTGTTCATGCAAAGCCAATTACCGAATGCACAATGTTGTGTTAGTGCCACCAAAAGTCACATTTGTCAGTTCAATAATATTCAAATTCAATTTGCGTTCAAAGCCCAAAATATGATAAAATAAATACTTTTTTACATAATCTAATATACACAGGGCAAATGTAATGTGATTTGAAATAGTTGGAAAAATAAAACTTTGAACTTGAAAATTGAATTCTAAATCATTTGAATTCTTTGCCTAAACACAAAAAAAATTAAAACACTTAAAAAATAAAATACTTCTTGCAATCCAAAGATTATCAAACATTTTCTAAATTCAAAGTCTCAACGAATCTGGTTTATATTGAATTGTCTTTATTTGGCTATGGCACACACTGCATTTGCACTTGGTTCACTAATCAAATTGTCAAGGTGTCAGTGAAGGAGAAGACAAAAAGAAATGATAGAGACAAAGAGACAAACTATATTGGATGAGTGTTTGCTTACATAATCATCACTGAATAAATACGAATGACGTTACATAATATAGGGAGACTTTTTGAATAACTTATTCGATTTAATATATAGCCATTTGGGGTTTTTCACTACATCCAATAATCTCTCACAAGCAAGTTATGCAACACAAAACAGCCAAACCATAGTAAAAAGGAGAGAAGCTTAATTAATTGAAATTGTCACTTGGTTTGGTGGATAAAGTGAAGGAATGCAATTACAGAGTGTTTGGTTTTATGTACCTTTTAAATAAATGTATTCAAAAGAAACCAAATTGTTTACTTTATAGAATTGAACCTTCACTGAAACAACACCTTCACCTTATCCTCCAACCATTCATTCCAAACACCAAACAAAAACATTCTTCTAGCCAAATTTAATAAAGCTGTCCAGTGGGATAATGCACCGGAATTCGCAATTAAGACTCATTTACAATGACTCAAACACCAAGTAACAATACACCTACTACAAATTAAGAAAAATGTCAAGGTCCAAAGAATTAATAATGTTTTTTCAAATGATTTAAAATTTGAGTTTTTATACTGTTTTGACCATTTAAATCAAGACTTCCTTAAGCACCGAATATTTAAATATGTCCTGATTAAAGTCGCGGTCAGTTCATGAAATGTATCTTTAGTATTTTAGAAAACTGAAAATCTTAAACTCATTTATGGCATTGAAAAGTAATTGTAAAATATGAAATATAATAATGGAAAATGTACCTTTTTATTTGAAATCAAAAATGTAAAAATATATATTAAGTTAGTTCAAAATGTCCAAAAACGTAGCATTCATTTCAATTATAAAAAGTCTACATGAGAATGCACTTTTCCTTTATTGGAAGTTTGAGTTATATCATTATTCAACATTTTTAACAACCTAATTTGTAAATATTTTAAGTGAATTTTGTCAATTTGACATTAGCTTTTATTACATAAGATACCTTTTTGATAAACTCGAATCACATAGACTCTCTAAAAAATATTGTTTACCATTATCACAATTTACCACCAAACTCCCCACAATAAATCGTGTTACCGCTACACAATCAAGGTCCAGTGATCGAGTATTATTTACTATTAGCAATCAATTTCCCCAAATACATTTCTCTTCTCACATTAATTATTATCAATATTACCTTGTTGTGATCATTAATCAAAGGTGCATACACAAAGACAATCAAGTCTGCTTCACAGTACTATAGTATACTGTCTCTAGTCTACCAATATGATTTCTCATTAAACACCAAATGTATATGTATCATGTATCCTAATAGTCTTGTCATATTTTTGCACAAAGTCACATTTTTCGCATTTATCTACACGGCTAAATATAACTTGGGCAGTGACAACAGTATTTTGCATGGACAAAAAAATGAATAATGAACGAATGTTGATGTCTATTCCCGACAATGTGGTGAATTGGAAAATAGCTGCATAGTTTGGAGATTGTCAAAAGTGTCAATGAAAAGAATTCCTTATAACAAAGTGTTCTAACTCATTAATTTTTTATAACAGAAAAAAATAAAATGTACATTTTTAAAAAGAAACAAACATTTATAAACATTTTACCTTTTGAATCAACTCCCTTTCAATTGTATAATAAGAATCAAATTTTGAAAGTTGAATATATTTTAAAATTTTCAAAGAACATGTCGCACTCTTTACTGAATGTATGTTTTGTTAATTTAAGTCAAAAAGCAAATCACTTGTTTTGCAAACATGTCAAAAGTGCTCGAGTACATTTAGCTAATATGTGTAATCATAATGAAATTAATCATATTTCGAGTAAACGTTTTAGTAATTTTTTCAATGCCATTTTAGTGCAAAAGTAGACAAATGATAAAACAAAACAAATCTCATCAGTTAGAGTTAAGAATTACACTTGCAAAAAAACCGAAACGTAAGACGCTAATTTTAACTATAAAGCAAGAAAAGCGCACAACTTGACAGTTGTGAGATACAGACGAAAAAATGAATACAAAGCTCTGAGTAACGCCTTGTCTATCGATATATCGTTTAATGCAGAGAGCATTGAATTGTAACATTAAATAATTGATTTACGTATACGAGAGGATAGAGATAAAGACGAATGTTTTTTTACATAACTTTTGATAATCACTGAAGAAGTAAAGCCAATTCACACAACAATACAAATTTTCGAAATAAGAAACCAAACCAGCACAGTGGAAAACTACCGACTTGTTCAATGTCACTTGGAGTTATGGTTGTCATGTTGTTATGCAGCCTAGTGAGACGAATCATATCACAAACCATAATTGACATGTGAAAGAACATCCGACAGGGTCCGAGTCATACAACAACAATCTGTGAATGAACAGATCAAACATCAATTGATACCGACTACTTAAACATGGAGAGAACATTATCGAGTGTGAGATTAAAAGCAAAAAACAAACACAAAAAAGATAAATTGTTAATTGATTACTGTGCGGAAATAAATTGGCCAATACGATAAGATTTGAGTTAAACTGAAGAAAGTGTTGAACTATGTAATACAAAAATATGAAGTTAAAAATAAAAGAAACCTAGACCTTTTTGTAGTGTTGATAATCTGCTAATTAAATTCAAACGTCTATTTCCCCCCAGACAGAATTTTCAATAAACAATTTTGAAATAATTCCAATGATCAGAAACATAAAATGCCTAATTAGGCTCAAAATATTATTAAAATTTGATAATAAAGTAAAAATATTAAGCAAGCAAAAAAACTAATTTTCAAAGTCAATTAATTTCAGCTCAACATTATACTAAATTTGAGTGCAAATCTATTTTTGTCTCGCCATTTAACATTTAATTATAAAGTGACACATTTGCACTGTTTGTCTCATCTAATTTCCAATCGGAAGAAATTTGAGACGATCATGTTGTTCAGTGTGTCAAAACTCTCTCCTCCCCCCATTTGTCGCAAGTCGAATTGCGACAGGCGAGTTCTATTCGACCAGCCAATTCGAACCTTCGGTCTAGGCACTATTTAAGCCTCTGCAGGATTGATCCAGAGCTGCTTCATCCTAGCATTCAGTCTTCAGTCCTCACCTTAACCTTTAACCTCGTGCTCAATAAACTCCTGTGGAGCTCAAGCCGTTCGAGTTCACTTCATTTCCCTAGTGTCTGCGCCGAGTCGTGACACCATTCAAGTACCAATGTACCAAATAAACCATAAATAAAGAAATGCCCTACAGAGTGAAACATAAATAAAATTAGTGATTATTATTAAACAAAACATCCAAATATTTCAAAAAAAAATCAGAAAGAAAAATCATGTACAATTACTACTCATTCGACTGGAAACAAGAGAGAATAGATTTGATTTAACCCAAAAAGAGAAAGCACATTTCCTTTTCCCATGTTCAACATTAACGAATTTGCATAGCAAATAAAACAAAATACCAATAGAATTTATATCTCAACATGTTACAGTCTAACAGATTTGTGTTCTTGTTCCAAGGAAAAGCCAAATATTGTTGCGAAACACAGAATGTTGATACGCTCTATTAAAGTCTCATTTATAATGATTCCACTGAGAGAGCTTTGGAAAACTATTCAATTTGTG
The DNA here is from genome assembly GCA_023373905.1 of Rhizoglyphus robini. Lineage (NCBI taxonomy): Eukaryota > Metazoa > Arthropoda > Arachnida > Sarcoptiformes > Acaridae > Rhizoglyphus > Rhizoglyphus robini. Next base: position 41,252 of record JAKIJQ010000458.1, on the reverse strand, counting down.
AGTTGAAATAGAAACGTTAAAGTGCATTTGTAAAGTGCTTTGAACCGTTAGAACCGAAATGCAAATCCGAACAGAGAAATTAGTTGTTCAATAGTTTCAACAGTATTGACAATTAACGGATTGTGTACATGAATTTGCTTGAGCATGCACAAAACATTGCACACCAATTAATCCTATTTATTCATGTGCACTGGGACGAGGAGATATGGAATTAATTGTGAACATGTCTTGTTACTATATCCTAATTATTTAAAATACAAAATAATTAGCACAGAATTATATGTAAGTACAATATATTTAATACGTAAACACAATTTTGTAGTAAACATTTTGAAACGATTTAAAACTTTAAATGAAAAACTTTTAAGTACAACGAACTCCAATAGATTACACCAGGAAATCAAACACCAAAACTTATCGAAAACTAATTTCCCACAATGAAAAACTACTTCTTAAACTGTTTGAGTGAGTGTTGGAGTGCACTTCAACTCGACACATCAAATCAAGTGTAAACACAACATCACCACCTCTTCACATCAAGTGACACAAAAACAACAACAATAAAACATCAATCAATACAGACCATTATCGATATTCGATTTGAACAGACTCTCATGAAAACAAAATGGACAATAAATTTCTTGAAGAATTATTTTTTTATCAATCAGAAAACATGTCTTTTAATAAATCAATAGTGTGTTTGGTTGGGATAAAAATAAAAAATAAGTTGGATTAATTGTTGAAATTATCTTTGTTAAAAGAATTCATGTTATTAATAGAGTAAAAATTGAAGAAATCGAAAATCAGGAAACAATAATTGCCAAGTTGCTGGTTAAATGGTAAAAAGTTTGACAATAAATCTCGTTCTGTTTAAAATGTGCAAAATACAGACAAAAAATATATGAGATAAAAGACCTTGAACACAAAATTTCAGAACTTTCTACGAAATAGATCAGTGCTTTTATTTAAAAACTGCAACAAATAAGGCAAATTTCCCACGAGAGAGTAGTGAAAGCTTATTATTTATTTATATTTAAAATTCTCTCAGTTCGGCGTATGAAATATTTTCCAATCAAGCGTCAGCGTTTATTATGATTTATTAAAACTCAAACTTCAACGCTGGTGATATTTCACAATTTACTTCTAAATCTTTCTAACAAGCCAAAGCCTTAAATGTGTCTAAGGAATAAAGTTTCAATTATAGTTTTTTTCTTTTTTTACTTTTTTACTTAAATGGAAAATAAATTTAAACAAATTCAAACAATCAAACAGCAAATTATATGATAAATGAGTGAGCTTGATATTTACCAGTCAATCACAAGTAAAATCACTAATGATAATTAATTCAACACTCAATCAAACGAACTAAAAATGCTGTCCATTTGAACAATTGAAGAAACCCTTTAAAATATACGAATGGGCTTAATGCTTTCAACTAGACAAGTTAATTGTGGGACAAACTTTTTTTTGTTAATTTAATTAATTCAAACACAAAACCACTGAATTAATCAAATTAAATTCAACACAATAAAACGGCAGAAAGTCTGATTTTAATCTAAAAACAGGCGGCTACGCGAATAATGAAATTGCTATTAGAATCAACTCACTATTGGTGTTTAGTTTCGAATTCAAAGAATTGAGAAATTGAGCACAAACGGATTGGAAATCACAAAACATTATTTATTTCCCTAAACTTGATTACTTCCCGAATATTTGATATTTCCCAAACGTAGAGTAATAGAAATGATCAATGATCACACCATATTTCATCTCAATTCTCACTTTATCCTCATCATAATTCAACATTATTTATCGAAATAATACTCTCCAACCGAATACTTACTTTATGTAATTATAGTTTTCCTCTCTTTCTGAATACTCAATTTGACTTATTTCCTTAAGATCATCAAGTGCTCAGAATATTCTGATACAATGTAACATATTGCACACTTACAAATTTAATCAAACAAATCCATCATTTCCTATACTCAGAATCTTGTCAAGACTACTAAGTGATCTAATGACTAAATCATCGAATCATTTGTACATTGAAAGCTAATGAAGATCTAGGTCAGGTTAAAAAAGAACTTTACTTATTAACAATTTCATAAATTGAAAAACTAATAAATTAATTGTGAATTGCAGTACATATTATCTGTTACGGGCATGCGTACAAATGTGACAGGCTTATTAAAGAATGTCTAAAAGTGCACTAAAAGTAAACTTTCCTGTCGTGTTTATAAATATTTATCTGCATCGTATTGAAAAATAATATTAAATAATAAATAACATATTCTAAATATAACAGAAAATTTATATTTTTTGAACATTAAAAACCACTTTCTAACTTACGCAATATTCAAAGTACACTTTTATTGATTGAAGCAAAAAAACAGACAAGAAGCACTTAGTGGCAGGGGAAAGGGATACATTGATTTGTACACTTTCATTGTCATATTCGACACTTTTATCGGTTCAAATGTGTCAAATGACGAGTCGACATTCTAACCAGTGAAGGTTTTTGTTTAGAAAATAAATCTGATTTTTCCTAAAAAATAAATTTTTTTACTACTTCGTACATAAGATTTTTTGAATTACCAGTTGATAACTTGAAAGAATATTTGAGGATGGTAACTATGGATATAATTAAAAATTTATTTGAAATAGTTAAATTTTTTCCGTTGGCTATTGTAAATTCAATTCACGATCAAGCAAAAGTAAACTGCATTTTGCAAAAAAAATATTTGTTTAAACAAATTCCCAAACAATACCTTTAAATCAACAACTGCACGTACAATTTGTTTTATCTAATCAAATAACAAAATATAAATTCTGTGTTGATTTACGATAGAGGCAAAACGAAAAACTATTTTGAGGTCATTGTTGATGTTTCGCACGATCCACGGAAATAAGCGAAAATAAAATATTTTGTTATGATAAAAATGAAGAGTTTTGTTATAACTCAATTTGCACTTGGACTGTACTTTGATTTGGCTGACAATTGAATTTCCATGGACAGAGACGTGTTTTGTGGTTGTGAACAAGATTGATTCGAACTAATTTGCTCATTCCATTGTCATTATGATTATTGCACATAGCTAAATTGAGTTGTGCCAGTGTGATGATCACTCAAAGTGTGCACTAACACTTCATTTGTATTCCTTTCATACTAATCTACTCGAGAAATGATTTGGTACTTTTGATGTTTTCCAAGTAAAAGTTGTTTGTTTTGCAAAAATTAATATATTGTCATGTTTATAAAAATAATTAATTCAATAAATGTAAACGTATGTAAAATGTAAATTTATTAATTGTTGAATATAAGAATACATTTGTAAATCACTTTTGTAATAACCTATACCTTTGCAAAATATAATAACTTGAAACTAAAACTAATTTATTATTTATCAAAATACGCTCCCAGGAGTTCAATCCAATCTAATTAGTGTGAAAATTAGTGTTGCACACCACTCAAGATACACTCCCGATAAAAGTAAACTTTGTAATCTCATTAATAATTTAATCATTTAAATAAGCTTAAAATTGACGTTTTAAAAATAAATTATTCAACAAAGTACCTTTTCAATTCCTTCTAATTTTTATGGTACACAATGGTAATTTTTTAAAAATTTCAACTTTACCTACATTCACGTTCTCGCATATTTTTTATTTAAACTATGATCAATGAAATAAATTAACCATTGATAGTGACACTTTAAATTGATGAAATAAAAATCGATAGTTTAAACATAGAAAGAATGTTCAGAAACTCATATGGAAATACTTTGTATCAAAGGCTAAGAGTGAGGGTCGGCTTTGCTGCAATGATTTGTAGCTATTTTGGTATCATGAGTTAAATTGATATTTTAGAATAGAATGGTTTTACTAATTTAAATTAAATTCAGAAGTATTTGTACCTTTTTTAATACAAGATAAGTGTTACAAGTAAATCGTACAATTTGTTTAAATAAACTCTAAACTAAAATCCTTTTTATTGACAGTTTAAAAAAATCTAATTAAAAAACAAAATAAAACTTACTTTTACATTTATCAATGTTGAAAGCCCGATTCTCAATTGACGATTACATTGTATCATAAACGAATGCACCAAACTTACAAGTAAATCACATTCAAATGAAGTGGAAAACTACTGAACTTGTTGAGTTGAGTTGCTTTTGTTGGGTTGTACTCGTAATACTTTGTTGTTTTGTAGATACATTTCTTGACAGTTGACATGAGAAAGTTAACATACGAGTTGATTTGCATCGAAGCATAATCTGCACGGAAGAGATAAGAAAACGTCAATTAATACTGATTGATTGACAATGACAAGCCACATGTGAACAAGTGAAACATGTGATGCAAGTGAGGAAGACAAAAAGACATGAAATGTTTGTCATGAAACTGATTGCTGATAAACAAGTGGCAATGACGAAATTGGATATGAACCAGTCAAGTTAATTAGCAAGGAAATGACCTTTTAGTCTAAGTTTAAGATACAAATTTGCACTTTAAACAAATAAACAAAACTCACATTACATCAAGTTGATGAAACAGCAAACCAAGCCAAAACAGTGGAAAACTATTTGTTCAATCAAACTAATATCGATTGATGAATTAACCTTTTAAATTTTTATCTTTCAATGAGTATTAATGTGATTTGAGATAGGATATAATTCAAAGTCATTTCCAAGCAAAAGTAAAATGAATAATATCTTAACTGATGGTGGCGCCATCTAATAAATTTATTTGAAAATATCATGCACGTTAATAAAATGAATTTAAAAGTAAGTGACTTGACTATAAATCTAAGAAAACTAGCCACAAATGTTTGATAGTAATCTATATTTGATCATGAAGATTAAAAATTTCTCGCATAAATTAATTGGCCTTAAAATGCGAAATGGGATCACCTTTCTTAATTAGCTATCATTAATTATTGTTGCACAGCATTGTAATTATAAAGTACTCTACAATGTGTGTGAATATGAATTTGTGTGTGCAAACAAGAGACTGTGAAGGGCGGACAAATATTCTAATTAGAGCGTGGAAAGTATAACTCTTTGAGCAATGAACATTTTAAAACATGTTAATTGGTGGGCAAAAAGTGTTGAAGTATAAGTACTTTAAAGCAAACAAAAAAATATTTTCAACCATTTAAACTCTCTAGTTCAAAATTTACGTAAAAAACTAAATTTATATAACTTTTTGTATAAATAGTTAGAATTAGTTAGAAAGTACTTTTGATGCTGTTAATTGTTTTTGTCATTAAAACCTTTTAATAACCTAAAGTAAAAACATTTTTTAAAAATACAAAACCTTAAAAACCCAATTGTAACTTTCCAACCCACTTTCTATTTGTGTCTCACCATTTGACATTACCAAACCGAATGTGTCAGTATGGCTTAGTTCAGTTACGCTTCATCTCGTTTGTGAATTGAGGGACGAATTGGATACGATCGTGCGTGTTGTTGTTTACTTGAAAATTGGTGACTGTAAGACAAACCCTTTCATCACTTGAAAATCCACTTGACAACATTAGCTGCACATTCATTCAACAAGATGATACAAAATACGATGGAAATTTAAGAAAATTAATGAAAATAAAGAAACTTTAATGTACATTCAAAGGTACGATCTAAAAGATGGCACAATAAACACATAGTGAAAGATGAAAGTTGACAAAAATAAACACGAACTTAAATTTTAGTTGTATTTAAGTTTTGAACACTTTTGTAAACTAGAGCACTGTGTTTCTGTTTACTTAAGCAAATCACCAAAGTACTTTTTGCTCACTTGCCAAAAGGGCGATTACTCGAGTTCATTTTTTTGAAAATGCACAATTATAAAGGAATTAATCATATTTCAAGTGTCGGTTTTAGCAATTTTTCAATTGTGACAGCAAAATGTAAAACGAATAAAACAAATCTCGCCACTACACTAGAAATTACAATTTCCAAAAGGTGAGACTTGGAAAAGATGCTAATTTTAAATAAAGCGTCCAAACGGAAGGAAAGGAAAACTTAAAACTTGACAAGCTTGACAGTTGTGAGATGCACAAGGAGAATATATTCTATAGAATGGCCCAATTCTTTGTTAAGTAACGCGTTGTCTATCGTTTTATCGCAAACTCATACAGACAACACTGCATAGTGTAACAAAATCACTGATTTACGTCAAGATGAAGACGAAAGCATTTGAAGTAGTAGAATCAAACAAAAAATGCACAAATTAGACAATCTAGTAGTAGACATGTTAATTGAGGCTTTCTTACTGTTTTGTGCACTTTGATTGGCAAACAAAAGCATAGATAAAAAAATAACCATTTGCTTGAACCGAACAGAAACGCTGCAATCAAATATTCAAAAAATAAAATACTAAAACTCAATTTTTTAATAATACAAACACAATTGTTCAAAGTTATGATAAATTGAATCCGTATTAAAATATGATCCATGATTTCTATTAAAGATCCGTTTAAAGTCTATTTCAAATTTCAGAAAATAAAAATAAACATGAAATACTATTTTAAACAAATTGCGAAATATTTAGACAGTGTATTGTTTAACAGTTATACGATGTGAATAGAAACAATCTACCAAAAGTGCTATTTACATTCTCGAGTGCAAACATTTGGTGTTAAAAAAAGTCAAAAACAAGTCATCCGGAAAGCGGCTTTTACGTTTACACTTGAAAGTTCAAAATTCACAATTCAAATCGTTTTCAAATTTTCAACGTTTTCAAGCACATAAACAACAATAATACGTTTTGTTTATGTATCTTAAAGATTATTATGAAAAACTCTCAGGATTCAATCTTGAGATTACAAATATTGTTTACCGAGTTTGTTTGCATTTCTGAAAATGACCTTTGGAAACCCACTATACAGTAAAAATATATTTTTGGTCATATTAAAAGAAGCTTTTTACGTCGATATTAAATCTGATTATAGAGTGAAAGTATTGTTTTTGTTGTTGTCACAATCTTCAAAACTTTTTTGGCAAATAACCAAAATTCGACTACACATGGAAACTATATTAGAGCCCTTAAAGTTTAAAATACAATTTAATAATATAAAAACACAACTTACTTTCCTTAAACGGGAACCATTTTGTCAACACAAACTTTAATATTCCCCAACTTTGCTCATTTCAAAATTGATGATTCATCGTTCATTTGGTTAATATTGCCAAGTCAAGCAGATGTGACCTGCACAAAGCAACTTTGTTCATGCAAAGCCAATTACCGAATGCACAATGTTGTGTTAGTGCAACCAAAAATCACATTTGTCTGTTCAATAATATTCAAATTCAATTTGCGTTCAAAGTCCAAAATATGATATAATAAATACTGTTTTACATAATCTAATATGCACAGGGCAAATGTAATGTGATTTGGAAAAGTTAAATTTTAACTTAAAATATGCAAACTTTGAACTTTAAATTTAAATTATATACCATTGAATTCCTTGATTTACGCCAACATTTAATAATCGAAATATTTTTTGTAATTTGAAGATTAGCAAACATTTTCCCATCTCAAAATTTAAAGTCCCAACCAATTAGTTTTATATTGAATTGACTTTATTTGGTTAGTATTGACATTCCTTTACAATATGGCATAAACTGCATTTGCACATGGTTCAATAATCAAATTGTCAAGGTGTCAATGAAGGAGAAAGACAAAAAGAAATAGAGAGTGACAAAGAGACAAACTATATTGGATGAGTGTTTACTTACATAATCATCTCACTGAATATATACGAATGATGTTATATAACAAATACAGGGTGCCATATTAGAAGACATTTTGTTGTAACTGATTTTTGTTTCATTTACCTTTTAAATGAATGTATCTCAAAGAAACCAAATTGTTCACTTCGTAGAATTGAACCTTCACTGAAACAACACCTTCACCTTACCCTCAAACCATTCATCCTCACACTTTACTCCACACACAAAAACATTTTTCTCTCCAAATTTAATTAAGCTGTCCAGTGGGATAATGGACCGGAATTCTCAATTAAGACTCATTTACAATGACTCACACACCAAGCAACAATGCACCTTCAAATTAAGAAATGTCAAGGTTCAAAACATTCCTAATGACATTTCTAATAACATTTCTAATGACTTAAAATTTGAATTTTATAGTGATTTAACCATTTTTACATAGATTTTCAATTCGAATAAATAAATGTTATAATAATATTGTTAGCAATAATTTATTAAAATGTTTTACCTTTTGAAAGCAGTACAAGAAACAAAGAAGTATCCTTAAATATGTCCTTATTAAAACCGTGGTCAGTTCTGAAAATGTATTTTTTTGTATTTCTTAAACTGAAAATATTTGAAGGCACATATACCATAGAGAAGTAATTGTGAAATATGAAATCAAATTATCGAAAATGCTTATTTTATTTGAAATCCTAAATGTAAAACAGATTTAGTTTGTTCTAGAAATGTCCAAAAACGTAGCATCAATTCCAATTACCAAACATTTACACGAGAATGCACTTTATTGGTGTTTGAGTTATGTCATTACTAACATTTTTTGAAACATAATTTGAAATTATTTTAAAGTGATTTTTGTCAGATTGCCATTAGTTTATTAAATATATTAATTAAGATACCTTTTTCATAAACGATAACAATTTTGATCTAAATGTTGTCCACCGAGCCACAATTAACCATCAATCTAACAACAATAAATCCAGTGTCCAGTACACAATCAATTTTCTTTGATCGAGTATAGTTTACAGTTAGCAACCAACTTCTTAATATACACAAACCTAACAAAGTCATTATTATCTATATTTCCTTATGATCATGAATCAGATGTGTACACAATCAACTACACAGTGCTCTCAGTACTACTGTCTCTAATCTACCAATGTAATTTCTCATTATATATCATGATACAAAATGTGTCATGTATCCAGCTAATAGGGTTTTGTAATACTTTGACAAAGAACATTTGGGCATTTACTTCGAAGAACCCTACAAGTCTAAATTGATCTTGTGACCACTGTACAAGATCTTTCGCACTTTTCATGCACTTTTGCATATAATGAAAAATGAATGAATATTGATGGTTATTTCCTACATTCAGTAAATTGGAAAATTAATCATAGTTTAGATTCGAGATTCTAGGAAGTCTTTCAGTAAAAAATGTACATTTTAAAATAATATATTATAAAATCAATGAACAAACAATTAACCTTTTGAGTGGAAAACAGGAGATAAAATTTGAATGTGAATTTAAATCACAAAATCTGAATGAAGTTTTACGATATTTTAGGGAACTTACTATGAATGTGTGTTTAAAGTTTTCAAATAGCGTGTTGAACAATAGTATACTTTAAAATCACTGAATCATTAAATGTCGTTGTTGTAATGTTTTTTAAGAACATGTTGCAAACTTTACTCCACACTTATAAATGTGTGTTTTGTTTACTTAAGTCAAACACCAAATCATTTGTTTTGCAAACATGCCAAAAGTACATATTGCAATATGTGTATTCACAAGAAAATTAATCATATTTCTTACAAAAGTATTAGTAATTTTTCAATGCCATCCGAGTGCAAGCGAGACGAAATAAGAACAAAACAAAACTCATCGGTTTGTTCTAAAGTTATGATTGCAAAAAGACCGAAACGTAAGATGCTAATTTTAACTAAAACTCAAAAAAGCACAGAGCTCTCAATTTTGACAGCTGTGAGACGCAGACGAAGAATTCAATGACCTAATTCACGCTAAGAAACGCGTTGTCTATCGTTTTAACGCGAAATCATACAGACACCATTGGATTGTAAAACAAAATCATTGATTAACGTCGAGATGAAGACTAATTTGAAGTTGGCACACCTTTTGATATTGATTACATTAAAAGACATATTTATTGAATATACAAATTGTCGAAATACGAAACCAAACCAATACAGTGGAAAACTACCGTCTCGTTCAATGTCTTTTAGTGTTGTCATGTTGCCATGTAGTCTTTCATGTGAGACGAATCATATATGATATATCACAAACCATAATTGACTTGAGAAAGAACATCACAACATCAAGAGAAAGACAGAGTCAAGTCATACAACAACAAGCCAATCTGTGAATGAACAGATAAAACATCAATTGATACCGACTATTACAACTTGAGAGATTATTGTCGAGTGTGAGATAAAAAAGAAAAACAAACACAAAAGGATAAATTGCAGATTGATTTATGCGTTTATGGCAATGAATTGGACACTGATGAGATTGGGCTAAACTGAGTAAAGAGTGACTTAACTTGTTAGTTACACAAATTGTGGATTGATAAAAAAAATCTTTTCTTTTCCTATGTATTTTATTTAAAAAATGGAATTTTTTAAATGCAAACTGAGTAATCCTACAAATATTTTTTTCTTTTAAATTAAGACTATTTCAAAGTCAATCAATTAGACATCCCAACACCAAACTGCATTTGAGTGCAAATCTATTTCTATTTTTGTCTCACCATTTAACATTTAATTAGAAATTGACACATTTGCGCTGGTTGTCTCATCTAATTTCCAATCGGAAGAAATTTGAGACGATCATGTTGTTCAGTATGTCAAAAACAATATCGAATAAACAAAAAGAGAAATAAAACAAATGTACAGAGTGAAACATAAATTAGATTGTGATTGCACAAAACATATAAATACAGCTAAGCCAGACAGAAAAATCGCGTACAACAAATACCCATCCAACTGAAAACAAAAAGAAAAAGAGAATAAAAATTGTTATTCAACATACGAGAACATGCCTTTCCTTTTTTCCATGTTCAACATTAACGAATTTGCATAGAAAACAAAACAAGTTGATATCTTAACATGTTACAATCTAACAGATTTGTGTACACATTCCAAGAAAAGACAAATGTTGCATAAAATACAACAGAATGTTGATATGCTCTATTAAAGTCTCATTTCTAATGATTCCACTGAGAGAACATTGGTAAACTATTGAAGAAGAGGACTAAAATAGAAATTGATTGCAAGGGCATGTGTGCGTTACAAAAGTCAAATGCAAATTCGAATAGCTTCAATAGTACCTTCATGACAATTAACGACTTGGGACATGACTTTGCACAAAACATTGAATACATAACAATTAGTACTATTTATTCATTATGCACATGGGACGAGGGATTTTGAACAAATTGTGAACAAGTAGTAATTATTTAAAATGCAAAAAAGAAATACGACAACTGAAGAAAATAATTTGCACAAATGTTAATTGCAACATATTTGTATTGTAAACTCAAATTTGTAGTAAACCTTTTAGATTCCATAGTAAAAATTCCAAGTTTAACGCACTCCAATAAGATACGCCAGGAAAACAAACTTCGAAACCCATCAGAATCCAATTTCCATCAGAGGAAAGCTATTGTCTAAACTGGTTGAGTAAGTGTTGAATTGCACTTCAATTCATAATTCACACATCAAATCTAGTGCCAAAACATCATCACCAACCCCTCACATCAAGTGACAGGCAACACAACAACAAAGCATCCATCAATGCCGAACATTATCGATCATTGAATTGTCACACGAGAACAAATTGAACAATAAAATACTTTAAACATGATTTTTATTAATCAGAAAATAATGCTTTGTAATAAATCAGTACTATGTTTGTTGAAGATAAGAAATAAATTGGGTTAATTTTACCAACCAACTTTGTTAAAATCGTCAAATAACAAAAGATCGTGTTAGCGAAATGAGCGTTGATTGGCTGAGCAATGTAAAAACACTCAACCTCCTCTCTACTTCTGTGAACTTTCACTTTATGTGAAGGTTTTCACAATATAAAAGTTTAATTTCCGTATCCGGGAAATGATATGTTTATTATTAATGTGTTGCACAATTTTGATAAAATACTTTTTTATATAAGGATTTAATAAAAAACTTGATTAGTTCCAAAAAATGATATAAAAGAATAATAAGATTGTCTGGCAAGCCAGGCAAAGTGCGAGACTCTTAAAAATAAAATAGAAACTTGAACTATCAACTGAGAAACTTTTAAAACGACTTTATTTGATCCATTTGGATCATTAAAGAGGTGTATTGAGACCAATATTTTTATTTAAAATGTGCAACACATTTGTTCATCATTTTCCACGTAGTGACCACAAAAATTTTTTTAAAAACTTGGCGCTACCAGAATTGGGCGTAATGTTCCATGGCGCCCAAGTTAATTTTGACTATTCGATTACATATGCTCACAAGTTTATCTATCCAAAATTTTTTAATTCTAGATTGTACGGGTTTCTAAGAAATATCATTTGTCACCAGAATGGGCGTCATGATCCATGGCGCTCAGTTTTGGTTTGACTATTTGATTACATATACTCCCAAGTGTATATAAGCCAAATTAAGTAATTTTAGGGTCTACGGTTCTCTCGGAATATAATAGTCACCAGAATTGGGCGACATGATATATGGCGCCAATTTTTTTTCAACATTTCAATTAGGTACACTCCAAAGGGTAAATATGCCAAGTTTGGTAGTTCTAGGGTTTATGGTTCTCTCAGAATATGGTCAAAGGTTAACAGACGGACGGTCAGACGGACGGACACGATGGCTATAGCATAAGCTTACGACTCTAAAAGAGTCTCGCTAAAAAAAGATTTAATTAAACCAAACATTTTTTCTCGTAATTATCATTTTCCCCTCTGACATTCAATTTGCTTTTCAAATATGTAATATCTTTTTCATCGTAATAATCTCGATTAATTCTAGTTCAATCCAATCACAAACTCAAATATAATCAAACGAATCCATCATTTCCTGTCCATCTACAAAGCATCTCGAATGTTGTCTCCACAACCACACAAATTGAATCCAACCACTCAATTATGGAGTCATTCATATGATAACGATGATGACGCTCAAGATTAGAATGAAACAAAAAGCGAAATGAAAAGAAGAGATGAGAAGATATGTTGCAAATCTCGTTAATGATTTTGTGTGTACTCGAATAACGAGATAACTTTCGAGACGACGACGACATAAATCTATAAATAAACTCGATGAATGGGCCAAGATTGTGCTTGGAAACAGAAATACTAAAGAAAAATAATTGACGTAAATATATTATTCAATTGAGACAGAGAGGTCATGTAGAAAATATTACAAAAATAAAAATAACCTTTTCTAATCAGATATCCGAACTCGAAGAAAGTTGTTAAATATAATGAACTTCCTACTTAAATTTTATGTCGAAAATTGGGTTATACGTCTGGTCTATTGTAATTATGGAAAAATTATTAAAAGAAGAATAATAACAAAGAAATCTGTTTTGTTTCTAACAAAACTTTGAAGATGGAATATTTGATTTTGGCTTTTGCCATTTATGGAATATTATTTGTGTTTCTATTTTTAGAATGTAAAACTAGTACAGATTTGTCTAATTATACGGATTTTATTCGTTCAAGACAATTCTGCCCACTTAATGTGGCCTAATTTAAAATGCAAAGTATCGATTAGTAAAAATTCAAAAAGAAGAATAATTGTTAGTTCTTTAAACTTAAATCAATGAAGATCATTCTTAATTTAAATTATACCGTTTAAATATAGTTGATTCGAACGACGGAAAACTGATATTTTAAGAAGTACATTCAAAAGGAATGATTTGAGAACTGAAAATTCTGATAGTTGTGCTGGGTAAATTTTCATAAATTCATATATTAAACCTTTCTCACATATTGTGGACAGATGAATCAAATTAAAACAAAATATAATCTAGTAATAATTAACCAGATCACGATTTCAGTAAATATTGACTAAAGTAATAATATGAGTTTTGATCGATTTTGCGGTTGCAAAAGTAAATTCCGAATCTGATAAACATGAAAATCAATAATGAATATTTTCCTATCGTGACAGTAATAATCGAATAAGTAAACAGTATTGCGACAGTGTTGACAATGTTTAATTCCATAAAAATCTTTTTGTTTTGCAATCCAAAATAATAATTTTTAAAATTAATCTTTAATTTTAAACTTTTAAAGTTAACTACTAGAACTTAGTTACGCGTAAAAGTAAACTTTGTAAACTTGTCAATAATTTAATCATTTAAATGAGCAGATAATGGAAGTGTTTTAAAATTAATTATTTATCATTGTGACCTTTTCAGTTTATTGCTCATGAGAAGAAAGTCCAACATTTTTTCGTCCTAACCGACTATTTCATATTTCAAGTACAAAGTAGAGTCACACGACAAGATAACATCGACTCTTCACCGTAACCTTAATCCGAAGCTGTCGCCAGATATCTTTTTAATTAAATGGCACCCTAGAACGATCGTAATTTAGGAACCTGGACTGATCCCGCAATTCAGTTCAATCAACAAGAAGATAAATATCATTTCATTTTCATAATTCAATTGCAACCACTCTGTAGTGTACTTTCACATTCTGGTTCATTTCACCTTTCCTTTACACATTCTCTCGCCTATCACTAATCAAATTGTACATTGCACACAAGGTATATCAACAAGAAAGAAGAGGAAAAATACAACCAAACACATTCAGTGAAAGAGAGAACATTGGAAAGAATGTTTCCTTTTGGGGCGCGCTTAGATAATCATCTCATAGTGTGTGAGAGAAAGCAGAAAAGAAACAAAGATATACCTATCTTGATTCACAACAATGGATTTGACTAGTGGAAGAATTTAATACAAAAAAATAAAATGAAAAGACTAAATTAAGTAAAACTAATGTCACATAGTTTGGGGCAAGACAATTACAATGAATGAATGAACTAACCATTGACGGGAAACAGAGAAACAAAACTGGGCGTTTGGGCGCAAAACTCATTCAAAGCCCTAAGCACTACTTTGTATTCACATTTACCTTTGAGAATGAAAAGATGAAAGATGTTAATAGTTATTAGTAAAATTGCTTATATTCTCATAAATAATTTAATATATAACCATGTTTAAAAACAATTCTACAAGAATCTCATAAGACCTCATTAATATCGTAAGAATTTCAATCAAACTAACCACAACAGAGTGAATGAATGAATAGAACGGGAAACTCAATTAAAAAATTCAGGTAAATGTTTTAATGAAATACAATAAAATAGTTTTACCTTTTATAGAGCAGGATTTATATGGGATGAAAAGATAAAAATAAATAAATCCACTCACTTTCAATTGAACAATTGTTCATTCAAAAAAGCAAATCTTAGTTAGGCGTAGAAATATCTTGTATATCACTTAAACACATCACTTTTAAAACAATAATTAAAATTGATAGTCTTGGTTAACACAATTAGCACGAGTAGTTGCAAATTTACATTGTTACGACTAAATTGTTTGTCTAAATTCACAAGAGAAATCAATCACAGCATTTTTCACTGAACAAAACTGTAACAAAAATGTTTAGGAACGAGACGAGAGAATAAACGTCCTCCCTGGAACGCGACTACTGACAAACTGAAGCTGTGGAACTGTGTGAGCGATCCAGAATTGTGAGGAACTTTGTGAGAGAAGAGAGAAAATTGGAATAAGGGGAGGAGTGACGCGTGCGTTTTGGGATTTAATGGAAAGTCAGGTATTGGAACGACTACAGTGGGACATGCGACTACTACAAATACTACTCGTACGGGATACATTCGTGAGTGTAGATTATTACTTAGTTTATTGTTCTACTCCCTTTCATTTAGACTGATAGTACTAAATCGTAAAATTTAAATACGGAAATAGCGAACATTTAGATTGAGTTATAATGGAAAAGTTGCGTTTTAATGAAGTTTTATATCTACTAATAATTAGGTTTAATATTCTAAATTAGTATCATTATCAACTTAAATAATGCTTCCATAAATAACCTTTTGAATTGCAAAATGCGGTAATAACATACCAAAAACTGATAACATAAAAGCACCTAAACAAGTTTACAAATACAAAATTTCCAGCAAACCAAACTTGACCGTCCGGAAAGTGACATTTCAAAAGCCAAAATAACTAAACCCACCACTATACACACCACCACAAAACATTTCTATACATTGTGTGAATGTGCACTCAAAATGTCCGTTAAATCCGAAATGTCCGGACGAGTTTGATCGCGAAACGAACAAATCAAATTTTGCTTGATAATTTAATCAAAAGCGTCTCTCTTTTAAAAGAATTTTGACAGTATTCTAGCATTCTCTCTATTTTAACTTTCATCGAACAAAATAAATTAAACATTCACCAAGTGACAATTTAATTAAAATGAAATAAAAAACGAATATTCCAGTTTTGTGCCTAAGGCAAACAGTGAGGGTGGGCTTTGCTGCAATGATTTTGTGTGGCTTTTTGATATTATGAGTTAAATTGATTTTTTCAATAGAATGGTTTTACTAATTTAAATTAAATTCCGAGAAATTTGTTTAAGCTTTTTCAAAAATAATGAAAAATTAAATTGCCAAATTGAGTAAATTGTTTTGATAAACTCTAAACTAAAATTTTTTTAATTGCTAATTGATATTTTTTTAAAAGTTTAATTGAAAAACAAAATACGAACATACCTTTTTCAAAACAGGAGAAATTTGTGAAATTGACAATTTCCGAAACATTAAATTTTGAACAAAGCACCAAATTCACAAAATTCACAAACAAATCACATATATAAATATAAACACGAAAACCAACGGCAAATGCAGTGGAAAACTACTGAACTTGTTGACTTGAGTTGATCTGTGCTTCTGCTATGCTGTACTCGTATAATACTTTGTAGTTGTAACAAAATATCTTGACAGTTGACATGAGAAAGTGAGAACATCCGAGTTGATTTGCACCGAAACATAATCTGCACGGAAGAGACAAGCGAAACATCAATTAATACCGATTGGGCTGATAAAGACAAACAACATGTGAACAAGGGAAACATGTGATCGGTTTGATAAAGAGAAAAGTCTAGAAATGTGTGTATTTGGTGATAAATCGGAAAGTGGTAATTACGAAATTAGATATGAGTCACAGTCAAGTTCATTAGCAAAGAAATGACCTTTTAGTCTATGTTTAAGATACAAATTTGCACTCTAATAAAACATGATTCATATTACATCAAGTTGATGAAACATTAAACCAAATCAAAATATTGGAAAACTACTTATTCAATTAGAATATTTTTTATTGATGATTTACCTTTTAAATGTCAACTCTCGTTTGGAATATAATATGATTTGTAATATAATAAAATTCAAGGTCATTTGCATGTAAAAGTAAAAATTGAATTATATATTTTCACCGATGGTGGCGCCATCTAATAAATTTATTTGGAATTATTATGCACGTTAATAAAATGAATTCAAAAGTAAGTGACTTGACTTTAAATCTAAGAAAATTAGCCACAAATGTTTAAAAGTTAACCAGATTTTATAACAAATATTAAAATTCCACAAAATTTAATTTCCGTCATAAATTAATTGCCATTAAAATGCGAAATGGGATCACCCTCTCTTAATTAGCTATCATTAATTATTGTTGCACAGCATTGTAATTATAAAGTACTCTACAATGTGTGTGAATATGAATTTGTGTGTGCAAACAAGAGACTGTGAAGGGCGGACAAATATTCTAATTAGAGCGTGGAAAGTATAACTCTTTGGTTAATGAACATATATAAATAAAAATGTTAATTAGTGGGGAAAAAGTGTTGAAATACCTTTTTAAGTCCGAAAAATAATTTTACCATTTAAATTCCCAAAGTCACAATTCACTTGATAATTTTAAATTTATATTCTCTTTCGTATAAATAGTTACAGTTAGTTAGAAAGTATTTTCGATACTGTTAATTGTTTTTGTCAATAAAACCTTTTTATAACCTAAAGAAACATTTGACAAAATAATTTTTGAAACAAAACCTAAAACCCCAGTTGCAAATTGCCAACCCACTTTCTATTTGTGTCTCACCATTTGACATTACCAAACCGAATGTGTCAGTATGGGTTAGTTCAGTTACGCTTCATCTCGTTTGTGAATTGAGGCACAAATTGGAGACGATCGGTTATGCTGTTGTTTACTTGAAGAGTGGTGATTATAAGATGAACCCTTTCGCTACTTGAGCATCTACTTGATAACATTTGCTGCACATGCATACAACAAGGTGATACAAAATATGCTGAGAAAAAATAATGACCATAAAACAACTTCACTGTATAGTCAAAAGATATGATTCAAAAGACCAAAAAGCACAATACAAACATAATTTTAATGATTCAAATGAAAATTGTCAAAAATAAATGCAAATTTAAATTAAGACCATTGAATTTAGATGCTTTAACGTTTATTCATTTTTGGAATCAAACACATTAAGATACTTTTTAAACGGTTACTTAAACAATTCACTTAAGTACCTTTTGCTCACTTGCCAAAAACACGGTTACTAGACTACATATCTTGAAAATGCGCAATTATAAAAGAATTAATCATATTTCAAGTCCCTTTTAGCAATTTTTCAATTGTGACAGCAAAGTGTAAACTGTGAATTGAACAAAACTAATCTCACCACTTCACTAGAATTACAATTGCCAAAAGTGTGGCAAGGAAAAGATGCTAATTTTAACTAAAGCGTCCAAGCGGATGCAAAGAACTTAAAACTTGACAAGCTTGACAGTTGTGAGATGCACAATGGCATTGTAAATGTGAATAGAATGGCCCAATTCAGTGCTAAGTAACGCGTTGTTTATCGTTTTATCGCAAAATTTTACAGACATTGCATTGGAACCCAAAATCACTGATTTAGGTCGAGATGGAGACAAATGAATATGGAGTAGAAAATTGAACAAAAGAAACTAGACATGTTAATTGAGGCTTTCACATTGTTTCTGAGCATTTTGATTAGCAAACAAAAGTATAGTCTGAACAAAAGTTGCCGATTTGTATGCAATGGCTGTGGAAATTATATATTCAAACGTTGATAATGAAAATAAAATTCTTATTAATTAATTCTTATTTATTAAGTTTAAAGTTATATGACTTAATTTAATTTAAACCATTTTAAGAAGTACGTAACTGTAAAAAAACATTTGTTTTTATTCAAGATGTGTTTAAAAGCTATTTTAATTTTACCAAATATCAAAATTAATAAAAATTCCGTTTTATAAACCAAAGTGAAAATTTAACATTTTTGCTTATACGGTAGTTATGTATCGAAACAATCTCGTACTCGAAGTGCAAATCTATTTACATTTTCTAGCGCAAACATGGTGTCGGTCAGAAATGTGTAAATGCAAACAAGTCGTCCGGAAGCGTGTTTTAAAGTTTATTCTTGGAACTTCAAAATATACAATTCAAATTATTTCCAACATTTTCAAGCACTTAAACAACCTGAACACATTTTGTTTGTATGTTTTAAAGATTTAACAAAAATCCAAATTCAATGTTGAGATTAAAAATGTTTTGACTGACAGTGAGTGAGTTTTTTACAGAGTGAGTAACCGTTTGAAAACCAAATGAAAATGAAAATAAAAATGAAAAATGGTAAAACTTTAATGGTCATTTTTAAAAAAGAAAATTATTATGTCGATATAATATCTGATTGATTATGTTGAAAGTATTATTTTTTCATAATCACAAACTTTGGACTTTCGTCAAATAATCTAAATTCTCTTAGTGTTAATGCAAGATTTATATTAGAGATCTTTAAAGTTTAAAATACAATTTATTAAAATCGAAACACAATTTACTCTCCTTAAACGAAAACAATTTTGTCAACACAAACTTTTTAAAGTCCCCAGCTCTACTACTAACAAAATTGATGATTTATCGTTCATTTGGTTAATATTGCCAAGTCAAGCAGATGTGACCTGCACAGAGGAAAAAAATTTGTTCGTGCAAAGCCAATTACCGAATGCACAATGTTGTGTTAGTGCAACCAAAAGTCACATTTGTCAGTTCAATAATATTCAAATTCAATTTGCGTTCAATGCACAAAATATGATATAATAAATACTGTTTTACATAATCTAATATGCACAGGGCAAATGTAATGTGATTTGGAAAAAGTTCAAATATACTTCGAACTTGAAATTTAAATTCTTAACCATTTGAAATCTTTGTATAAAATCAAAATTTAAAGAAAATCAAAAACTTTTTTGTAACTTAAAAATTATCAACATTTTACCAATCCTAAATCTTAATAGTTTTAATCAAATAGTTTTATATTGAATTGTCTTTATTTGATTAGTATTGACATTCCATTGCAATATGGCACACACTGCATTTGCACTTGGTTCACTAATCAAATTGTCAAGGTGTCAATGAAGGAGAAAGACAAAAAAGAAATGAGAGAGACAAAGAGACAAACTATATTGGATGAGTGTTTGCTTACATAATCATCTCACTGAATAAATACGAATGGCGTTATATAACAAATACAAGGCGACCATTATGAAATTATTTTAATATAACTGACTTTTAAGTATTTTTCGTTTTTTTACATCACCAAATATTCTCCCACGTCAGTAATGCAGCACCCAACAGCCAAACCATAGTAAAAAGAAAAGAAGCTTAATTAATTGAAATTGTCACACCGTTTTGTGGATGAAGTGAAAGAATGCAATTACAGAGTGTTTTATTTACCTTTTAAATGGTTGGTTTCGATGAAGAAACAAATTGACCACATTGTAGAACATAACAAACACCTTCACCTTACCCTCAAACCATTTATTCTCATACCAAACAAAAACATTCTTCTCACAAAATTTAATTAAGCTGTCCAGTGGAATAATGCACCGGAATTCTCAATTAAGACTCATTTACAATGATTCAAACACCAAGCAACAAAACACCTACTGCAAATTAAGAAAAAATGTCAAGGTGCAAAGCATTGATAAAACGTTTTCTAATGATTTAAAATTTGAGTTTTTATAATGCTTTGACTATTTAGACCAAGACTTTCTTGACAATAAAAATGCACTGCTGTCCAGTGGGATAATGCACCGGAATTCTCAATTAAGACTCATTAACAATGACTCACACACAAATCCACTATGTACCTTCACATTAAAGATAATGTCAAGGTTCAAACAGTAATGATTTTTAAATGTATTCAGATTTAAATTTTATATTATTTTGACCGTTTTTAAATATGAGATTCTTGATCGTTCAATATTTGAATAATTTTTTTGAATAAATTATTAAAGAAATACCTTTTAAATAAAAATCAATTTTCATTTCAAAAATTTAGTTAACTTTAGTGGAGAAAGTCTGAAGATATCAAAAGAAAAGTATTCGATTCAAAAAATTCTTGGATGCAAAATTTTGTTCACGATAATATTCGATCATATTGATTCCACCCACAAACATATTTTAGTTCCCATAGTCACAATTAACCATTAATCTTCCCACAATAAATCTTGGGTCCACTACACAATCAATGTTCAGTGATCGAATATTGTTTACTATTAGCAATCATTTTCCCAAGGCATAAACCTGGCACATTCATTATTATCAATATTACCATCTTGTGATCATTAATCAGAGGTGCACACTCAAAGACAATCAAGTCTACAGCACCAAACAGTGATCTCAGTGCTACAGTCTCTACTCTACAAATATGATTTCTCATTAAACACGTAATGTGTCATGTATCTGGTTAATATAGTTTTGTCGTATTTTTGCACATTTATGTTGCGTAAATCTACCAGGCTAAATAAACCTTGTGCAGTGACAACAGTATTTTGCATGAACAGAAAATGAATAATGAAAGAATGTTGATGCCTATTTCCGACATTGTGGTAAATTGGAAAAATAGCCATAGTTTGGAGATTGTACGGGTAAAAAGTCTCAATCAATCAAAAGAATTTGTACCATAGTGTACTAAACAGTGTTTAGTAAACACTTTAAATGTGTGTTTTGTTTACTTAAGTCAAATCACTTGTTTTGCAAACATGACAAAAGTGCTCGAGTTCATTTATCAATATGTGTAATCATAATGAAATTAATCATTTTTTGAGTAAACGTTTAAGTAATTTTTCAACGCCATTCTAGTGCAAACTAGACAAGTGATAAACAAAACAAATCACATCTAACTTAGTACTAAAATTACACTTGCAAAAAGACTGTAACGTAATTAATGTTAAGCAACGAATTATCTATTGTTTTATGCAAAGAGAACATTGCATTGTAACACTAAATAATTGATTTACGTATACGAGAGGATAGAGGATAAAGACAAATGTTTTTACAGACCTTTTGATGACCACTAAGAAGTATATTACCAATTCGCACAACAATACAAATTTTTGAAATAAGACACCAAACCAGCGCAGTGGAAAACTACCGACTTGTTCAATGTCACGTGGAGTTATGATTATCATGTTGCTATGCAGCCTTTCATGTGAGACGAATCATATCACAAACCATAATTGACACGAGAAAGAACATCCGACAGGGTCAACAACAACAAGCAAATCTGTGAATGAACAGATAAAACATCAATTAATGCCGACTACTTGAACATGGAGAGAACATTATCGAGTGTGAGATAAAAAAGCAAAACAAACACAAAAAGATAAGTTGCTAATTGATTGTTGTGTTGGTTGAAATAAATTGGCCATTAAGATAAGATTTGAGTTAAACGGAGGAAAAAGTTTAACGCCTATGAACTCTTTGGTTTGGTTTGTACAATCTTGTTTTCAAAAAACCCGAACACAAATGTTGATTTTTTTGCATTCCTGGTACATAATACAAATAAAGTGAAGTGATAATGAAGAAACTTTTTGACTTTGTATAGTGTTGATAATCTACTAATTAAATTCAAACTTCTATTTCACTTCAGACAGAATTTTCAATAAATACCTTTGAAATAATCCTAGGGTTGCATCATAATATTTCCAATTAGGTTTAAAATAATATGAAAATTTGATAATAAAGTAAAAAATATAAAGCAAGTAAAAAAGCTATTTTTCAAAGTCAATTAATTTCAGAACAAAATTAGAAGAAGTCAAGTGCGAATCTATTTTTGCCATTTAACATTTAATTAGAAAGTGACACATTTGCACTTGTGTCTCATCTCTCAATTGTCTCAATTTCGAATCGGAAGAAATTTGAGACGATCATGTATGTCAAAACTCTCTCCTCCCCCATTCAAGTACAAATGTACCCAATAAACAATAAATAAAGACTAAACTACAGAGTGAAACATAAATGGAATTGATGATTATGATTCCATAAAATATCTGAATACAGTAAATACTATACCGAAAAAATCATGTACAACTAATACTCATTCGACTGGAAACAAGAGAGAATAGATTTGTTTTATCCCAAAAGAAAAAACACATTTCCTTTTCCCATGTTCAACATTAACGAATTTGCATAGCAAACAAAACAAATTGTTATTCCACATATTATATTACAGTCTAACAGATTTGTGTTCTTGTTCCAAGGAAAGCCAAATGTTGTTGCGTAACACTGCGAATGTTAATACGCTCTATTAAAGTCTCATTTATAATGATTCCACTGAGAAAGCATTGGCAGACTATTCAAGTTGTGTGCTGAAATAGAAATGTTAAGTGCATGTGTGTGCTCTGAACCGTTAGAACCGAAATGCAAATCCGAACAGAGAAATAGTTTCTATAGATTCAATAGTAATGGCAATTAACGGATTGGGACATGAATTGGTTTGAGTATGCACAAAACATTGCACACAATTAATCCTATTTATTCATGATGCACATGGGACGAGGGATATGGAATTAATTGTGAACATGTTTCATTACTATGTCCTAATTATTTAAAATAGAAAATAATTAGCACAAATTATAATTGCAATCTATTTATATTTGAACACAATTTTGTAAATCTTCTGAATCGATTTAAAACTTTGAGCAAAAATTTCTATGTACATTGTACAATGAATAAACTACATCAGGAAATCAAATCCAAAAAACTTATCAAAAATTTCCACAATGAAAAACTACTTCCTAAACCGTTTGAGTGAGTGTTGGATTTCACTTCAACTCATAACTCACACATCAAATCAAGTGTAAACACAACATCACCACCTCTTCACATCAAGTGACACAACAACAACAAAACATCAATCAATACCGACCATAATCGATCATCGATTTGAACAGACTCTCATGAAAACAAATTGGACAATAAATTTTTTGAAGCTTTATTTTTTATCAATCATAAAACATGTCTTGTAGTAAATCAATACTGTGTTTGGTTGAGATAATAAAATAATAAACAGGATCAATTATTTTTAAAATTACCATTGTTAGAATTTTTCGTTTTATTTCTAAACAAAGAAAAAAATAAAAGAAGAGAACCAGGAAGCAATAATTGCAAGTTACTCGTTAAATTGTCAAAGTTGGGCAAGAAATCTCATGTTTCTTAAAGATGGGAAAATTGTGCTACAAAATCAACAAAAATATACGAGATATTAGACCTTGAACTCGATATTTCATCAAGTTCTACTAAATGGACCAATTACATTTGAAAACTGTAACAAATACTACAAATTTCCTACGAGAGACAAATGAAAGCGTATTATTTATTTATATTCAAAATTCTCGCAGTTCGGCGTATGAAATATTATCCAATCGAGCATCAGAGTTTATTATGATTTATCAAAACTCATAAGTCTTACTTAAATGATGGTGATATTTCACAATTTATTTCTAAATCTATCTCACAAACCAGAGCCTTAGATGCTTCTAAGAACTAAAGTTCAAAGGAAATTTTTTTCTTTTCACCTTTTACTTAAATGGAAAATAAATTTAAACAAATTCAAACATTCAAAAAGTTAATTCTATGATAAATGAGCGAGCTTGATATTTACGAGCCACAAGTAAAAGTACAAATGATCATTAATTCAGCACTCAATCAAACGAACTAAAATGTATGCATTTGAACAATAAAGAGAGCCTTTAAAATTCGAGAATTAAAGTAATACAATACTTTCAACCAGACAAGTTAATCGTGTGACAAACTTTTTTTGTTAATTTAATTAATTCATACACAAAACCACTGAATTAATCAAATTAAATTCTACACAATAAAACCGTTGAAAGTCTGATTTTAATCTAAAAACAGGCGGCTACCCGAACAATAAAATTGCCAACAGAATCAACTCGCTATTGGGGTTTATTTTTCGAATTAAAAGAATTAAAATTGAGAAATTGAGCACCGAAAATGATTAAAAATAAAAAAATTATTCCTCGAAACTTGATTACTTCCCGAATATTTGATATTTCCAAAGAGTAGAGTAATAAAAATGATCAATGATCACATCATCATTCATCTCCATTCTCACTTTATCCTAATCATAATTCAACATTATTTATCGAAATAATATTCTCCAACCGAATACTTACTTTATGTAATTATAGTGTCCCTTTCGGCATACTCAATTTGACTTACTTCCTTAAGATCATCAAATGCTGAGAATATTCTGATACAATGTAACATATGGCACACTTACAAAATTAATCAAGCAAATACATAATTTCCTATACATAGGTTCTTGTCAAGACAACCAACAAGTTGTAAGTGATCTAATGACTAAATCATCGAATCATTTGTACATTGAAAGCTAATGAAGATCTAGGTTAGGTTGTAAAAGAATCGTTGCCAATAAACAATTTTATAAATATTGAAATGTTTCTTAACATTATCAACCAAATGGGAAATGCAATTTTGGTTATGAAACATGCGAACAAATGCGACAAGCCCATTAAAGCATGCATAAAAGTGCACTAAAAGTGGACTTTCTTGTCGTGTTTATAAATATTTGACTGCATCATATTGAAAAATAATTTTAAATAGTAAGTAATATATTCGAAATGTAGCAGAAAATCTATGTATTTTTCCAACATTAAAACCACTTTCTAACTTACTTATAGAGTACACTTTTTTATTGTTGAAGTAAAAAAACAGACACGAAGCACTTAGTGACAGGAAAAAGAGATACATTGATTTGTGCACATTCATTGTCATATTAGACACTTTTATCGGTGCAAATGTGTCAAATGACGATTCGACATTCAAGCGAATTAGAAAGGACTTTCTTTTGTTAAGAAAATATATCTGATTTTTCCTTAAAAAATGATAGTTTATTTACTAAATAAGATTTTTTTAATCACCAGTTGATTACTTGAAGGGATGTTGTAAAATGGTAACCATGATTATATTTAAAAAATTTATTTAAAATAGTTTAAATTGTTTTTTTGTTTGCTATTGTAAATTAAATTCACGATCAAAAAAATAAACTTTGTATTTTGCAAACAAAATATTTATTTAAATAAATTTCCAAACAATACTTTTAAATCAACAACTGCACATGCAATTTGTTTTATTTAATCAAATAACAAAATATAAATTCTGTTTTGATTTACGATAGAAGCAAAACAAATATCTCATATTTTGAGGTCATTGTTGATGTTTCGCACGATCCACGAAAATAAGCAAAAATAAAATATTTTGTTATGATAAAATTGAGTTTTATTATATAACTCAATTTGCACTTTGATTTGGCTGACAATCGAAATTCTATGGACAGAGATGTGTTTTGTGATTGCAAATAAGATTGATTTGAGTTAATTTGCTCATTACATTGTCATTATGATTATTTCAAATATCTAAATTGAGTTGTGCCAGTGTGATGATCACTCAATGGGTGAACTATTAATTCATTTGTATTCCTTTCATACTAAACTACTCAAGAAATGATTTGGTATTTTTGATGTTTTCCAAGTAAAAGTTGTTTGTTTTGCAAAAAATAATATATTGTCATGTTTATAAAAATAATTAATTCAATAAATGTAAACGTATGTAAAATGTAAATTTATTAATTGTTGAATATAAGAATACATTTGTAAATCACTTTTGTAATAACCTATACCTTTGCAAAATATATCTAGTTAAAAGTTGTTTGTTTTGCAAAAATTAATATATTGTCATATTGATAAAAAAAATTAATTCATGTAAATTTAAATGTAAACGTATGTATAATGTAAACGTATTAATTGCTGAATACAATAATACAATTTGTAAGTCACCTTTGTGATAAACTAAGACTTAGAAAAAATAAAATAATTTGAAAATAAAACTTATTTATTATTTATCAAAATACGCTCCCAGGAGTTCAATCCAATCTAATTAGTGTGAAAATTAGTGTTGCACACCACTCAAGATACACTCCCGATAAAAGTAAACTTTGTAATCTCATTAATAATTTAATCATTTAAATAAGCTTAAAATTGACGTTTTAAAAATAAATTATTCAACAAAGTACCTTTTCAATTCCTTCTAATTTTTATGGTAATTTCAACTATACATTCACGTTCTCGCATATTTTTTATTTAAACTATGATCAATGAAATAAATTAACCATTGATAGTGACACTTTAAATTGATGAAATAAAAATCGATAGTTTAAACATAGAAAGAATGTTCAGAAACTCATATGGAAATACTTTGTATCAAAGGCTAAGAGTGAGGGTCGGCTTTGCTGCAATGATTTGTAGTTTTTTATATCATGAGTTAAATTGATATTTTAAAATAGAATGGTTTTACTAATTTAAATTGAATTCAAAAATATTTGTACCTTTTTAAATGCAGGTCAATGTGGCAATCAAATTGTTTAATTTGCCTAAATAAACTCAAAACTAAAATCCTTTTAATTGCCAATTGAAAAAATTATAATTAAAAACCAAAAATAAAACTTACTTTTACAATTATCAATGTTGAAAGCCAGATTCTCAATTAACGATTACATTGCATCAAATGAATGAACCAAATTCACAAGTAAATCACATTCAAATGCAATGGAAAAATACTGAACTTGTTGAGTTGATCAGTGCTGCTGTTGTGTTGTACTCGTAATACTTTGTAGTGTAAGAACGACACATATCTTGACAGTTGGCATGGGAAAGTTAACATACGAGTTGATTTGCATCGAAACAAAATCTGCAAGAAAGAGACAAGAAAACGTCAATTAATACCGATTGACAGATAATGCCAACATGCCACATGTGAACAAGTGAAAATATGATGAAAGACAAAAGTCATGAAATGTTTGTAAACTACTGATGGCTGATACGAGTAAACAAGTGACAATGTCGAAATTGGATATGAACAAGTCAAATTTATTAGCAAGGAAATTACCTTCTAAGTCTAAATTTAAGCTACAAATTTGCAATCTGATAAACAAAACTCACATTACATTAAGTTGATGAAACGCAAACCCGAACCAAAACAGTGGAAAATTTTCTGTTCAATCAGACTAATATCGATTGACGATTTAACCGTTTAATTTTTTTTCTGTCATTTTTATTAATGTGATTTGTGATAGGATATATAATTCAAGGTCATTCCTACATAAAAGTAAAATGAATAATATATTAACTGATGGTGGCGCCATCTAATACATTTATTTAAAAACTAGTCTTAAGTGACGCCGTTGGCGTAAAGTCGGAGCGGAAGTATTCCGAGTACCCGTTCTTATCAATTGAGTCATCGGTGAGTCATCTCAGTGACAAAGACACACACGTACACTCATTCCTCAATACAGATCTATGGTAAATATCACTAATTATTTTTTATTTTCGGTGCCCTTTGACCTTATGTGCCAAAAATTTAACCAGGTCGTCTACATCCATACCAGAATTTATGGTAAAATTTTTAGACCGATCCATTGAACCGTATAGGCGCTATATGAAACACAAGCCTTTTCCTATCAAGTGGCGCCAGAGGACTCGTTCACTCACAAACAAGTTTGTTCGTTCGCTCCTCCAATTATCATGGACGTTAATAAAATGAATTCAAAAGTAAGTGACTTAGACTTTGAACCTAAGAAAATTAGTCATAAATGTTTGATAGTGTGACAGCCATGTAAACACTACATTAGTTCTCCATAGATGTCGTTACCCTCCTCCACATTCAAATCACACACATGCGCAGTACAGACACACACAATACAACGGACAGAAACGATCAGTGTCCGTGAGTAGAGGTTCAGCACTGCTGCAGGCAACATGTCACTTGCCCACTAGGTCATTTATTGTCAACCCTAACGATTTACTCATACATTCCTCTGTATCTTCGTTATCCAAGCAATAAAGATACCTTGTATCTATATTTATCTAATCTATATTTTATCATGAATATTAAAAATTTCTCTCATAAATTAATTGTCATTAAAATTCGAAAAGGGATCACCCTCTCTTAATTAGCTATCATTAATTATTGTTGCACAGCATTGTAATTATAAAGTACTCTACAATGTGTGTGAATATGAATTTGTGTGTGCAAACAAGAGACTGTTGTGGGCGAAAAGATATTGTAATTGGAGCATGGAAAGCATAACTCTTTGGTTAATGAACATATAAAAATAAAAATGTTAATTAGTGAGCGAAAAGTACTTTTAAGCAAACAAAAATATTTTCAACCATTTAAAAGCTTGCCTCACAATTCCCGTAAAAAATTAATTTTGTATTACTTTTTTTTGTATAAATACATAGTTAGAATTAGTTAGCAAGTACTTTCGATGCTATTAATTGTTTTTGTCAATAAAACATATTTATAAACTAACAAGGCAAAAATCGACAAAACATTTTTTTAAACACAAAACTTAAAAATACAGTACTACTGACAGTACAAGTTACAAACCCACTTTCTATTTGTGTCTCACCATTTGACATTACCAAACCGAATGTGTCAGTATGGGTTACTTCAGTTACGCTTCATCTCGTTTGTGAATTGAGGCACAAATTGGAGACGATCGGGTATGTTGGTGTTTACTTTAACAGTGCTGAAAGACGAACCTTTGCACCACTTGAACATCCACTTGACAACATTAGCTGCACATTCATTCAACAAGATGATACAAAATAATGGAAATTTAAGAAATTTAATGAATATAATAAAACTTCACTATCATTCGAAAGGTGGGATCTAAAGATAGAAGCACAATAAACCCAAAGTAAAATTTGAAAGTTGCCAAAATGAATGCGAATTTAAATTTTAAGTGTTTCTGTTTACTTAAGCAAAACAACAAAGTACTTTTTGCTCACTTGCCAAAAGTGCGATTACTCAAGCTGATTTCTTTCAAAATGCACAATTATAAAGGAAATAATCATATTTCAAGTTTTGGTTTTAGCAATTTTTCAATTGTGACAGCAAACTGTAAACTGTGAATCGAATAAAACAAATCTCACCACTACACTAAAATTACCATTGCCAAAAGTGAGACTTAGAAAAGATGCTAATTTTAACTAAAGCGTCCAAACGGAAGGAAAGACAATTTTAAAACTTGACAAGCTTGACAGTTGTGAGATGCACAAGAAGAATATATTCTATGGAATGTCCCAATTCATTGTTAAGTATAGTTTTATCTCGAATTCATGCAAACAAAGTTACATAGTGTAACAAAATCACAGATTTACGTCAAGATGAAGACGAAAGCATTTGAAGTAGTAGAATCAAACAAAAGAAAAATGCACAAACTAGACAATCTAGTAGACATGTTAATTGAGGCTTTCATACTGTTTTATGCACTTTGATTGGTAAACAAAAGCATAGATTGCAGCAAAAATAAAACTACCTTTTTGCTTGAATCTTGGATTTTAGCAGATAAAAATAAACATAAAACACACAATTTTTTAAAAGATTGGACACTGTAAGTGTTAACAGGCATTCGATGTGGGTGGAAAGAATCTTCCCAAAGTGTAAAACTATTTTTATTTTTGAGTGCAAACATTTGGTGTAAAAATGTCAAGATAAGTCGTCCGGAAGATTGTTTTAATGTTTATTCTTGAAAGTTCAACGTTTTCAATGTTTTCAAGCATATAAACAACATGAAACTGAAAACGTTTTGTTTATGTATTTTAAAGATTATTATGAAAAACTCTCAAGATTTGAGATTACAAATATTGTTTACCGTGTTTTTTGCATTCCAGAGAAAAATTACTTATGGAAATCTACAAACAGTAGCAATATTTTTTAGTCATTTTAAAATAGATTTTTTCTTCGATATAATATCTGGTTAAAGAGTGAAATTATTGTTTTTTCTTGTTGTCACAAACTTCAAAACTTTTTTGACAAATAACAAAAATTCGACTACACATGGAAACTATATTATATCCTTTAAAGTTTAAAATACACTTTATTAATATCGAAACACGATAAACTCTCATTAACCCTTTTGCGCCTGTCGGGACTTTTTTGTCCCGGATGTTTGATGAACAAATGCGCTACTATTTCTTAACCTTAAATTGGAAGATTATTGCTTCGATATAATATCTGGCTATAGAGCGAAAGTATTGTTTTTTCTTATTGTAACAAACTCTAAAACTTTAAAACTTTTTCTGACAAATAATCAAAATTTGACTTAACATAGCAACTATATTAGGGGTCTTAAAGTTTAAAATACATTTTATTAATATCGAAACACAACTTACATTCCTTAAACGGGGACCATTTTGTCAACACAAACTCTAATATTCCTCAACTTTGCTAATTTCAAAATTGATGATGCATCGGTCATTTGGTTAATATTGCCAAGTCAAGCAGATGTGACTTGCACATTGTGGGCCTGCAGTGCACAAAGCAACTTTGTTCATGCAAAGCCAATTACCGAATGCACAATGTTGTGTTAGTGCAACCAAAAATCACATTTGTCTGTTCAATAATATTCAAATTCAATTTGCGTTCAAAGTCCAAAATATGATATAATAAATACTGTTTTACATAATCTAATATGCACAGGGCAAATGTAATGTGATTTGGAAAAGTTAAATTTTAACTTAAAATATGCAAACTTTGAACTTTAAATTTAAATTATATACCATTGAATTCCTTGATTTACGCCAACATTTAATAATCGAAATATTTTTTGTAATTTGAAGATTAGCAAACATTTTCCCATCTCAAAATTTAAAGTCCCAACCAATTAGTTTTATATTGATTTGACTTTATTTGGTTAGTATTGACAAAAGAATTCTGCAATATGGCACACACTGCATTTGGTTCCCTAATCAAATTGTCAAGGTGTCAATGAAGGAGAAAGACAAAAAAAATGGAGAGAGACAAAGAGACAAACTATATTGGATGAGTGTTTGCTTACATAATCATCTCACTGAACAAATACGAATGACGTTACATAACAAATATAGGGTGACATATTAGAAGATATTTTATTGCAACTGACTTTTAAGACTATTTACGAGATTACTTTTACATCACCAAATATTCTCCTACGCCGTGAAATTTCACCCAAAAGCCAAACCATAGTAAAAAGACGAGAAGCTTAATTAATTGAAATTGTCACTTGGTTTGGTGGATGAAGCGAAGGAATGCAATTACAGAGTGTTTGGTCTTAGTTATTTACTTTACCTTTTATACAAATAATTGAAATAATGGAAGAAACATATTGACCACATTGTAGATTTTAACATACAGAACCTATACCTTCACCTTACCTTCCAACTGTTCATCCACAACCCAAAACAAAAACATTCTTCTCACCAAATTCAATTAAGCTGTCCAGTGGGATAATGCACCGGAATTCTCAATTAAGGCTCATTTACAATGACTCAAACACAAATCCACAATGCACCTTCACATTAAGAAATGTCAAGATTTAAAACATTTATAATGACTTTTCTAATGAATTAAAATTTGAATTCCATACTATTTTGACCGTTTTCTACGAATGCTTTCATGAGCAGGCAATATGAATATTCGAATAAATAATATGTAAAATAATTTTGTTGGCAATAGTGAATTAAAATGTTGTACCTTTTGAAAAACTGTAACAAGAAACCAAGTTTCGTCAAATATGTCTTGATTCTTGGTCAGTTCATGAAATGTACTTTTAGTATTTCTTCAAAAAATGAAATGCTTTAAAATCACGTATACCATAGTAGTAATGTAATTGTGAAATATGAAATCAAATTATGGAAAATGTAACTTTTATTTGAAAATGTAAAATATAGATTTAGTTTGTTCTAGATGGCTTAAAACGTAGCATCAATTTCAATTACAAAAGGTCTACACGAGAATGCACTTTATTAGGGTTTGTATTATATAACTACTAACATTTTTTAAACATAATTTGAAAATATTTTAAAGAGATTTTGTCAATTTGACATTAGCTTATTAATATATTAAATAAGATACCTTTTTCATAAATGATAACTATGTATCATGCACTGTTATCAACCGAGCCACAAGTAACCCAACAATAAAACCTTGTGTCTAGTACACAATCAATGTCCAGTGATCGAGTATTGTTGTACAGTTAGCAATCAACTTCTTAATACACAAACCTAACAAAGTCATTATTATCAATATTTCCTTATGATCATGAATCAGTCAATATGTGTAATCATAAGGAAATTAATCATAAAAACATTAGTAATTTTTCAATGCCATCCGAGTGCATGCGAGACGAAAGAAAAACAAAACAAAACTCATCGGTTTGTTCTAAAATTATGATTGCAAAAAGACCGAAACGTAAGATGCTAATTTTAACTAAAACACAAGAAAAGCACACAACTCCACAAGTTTGACAGTCGTGAGGTGCAGACGAAGAATTCAATGACCTAATTCATTGCTAAGTAACCCGCTGTATATCTTTTTACAACCAAATCATACAGACAACATTGCATTGTGAAATAAAATCATTGATTTACGTAGAGATGAAGACGAATGAATTTGAAGTTGACATACCTTTTGATATTTATCACGGAAGAAAGCACGTCAATTGAATACATAAAATAACGAAATACGAAACCAAACCAGCACAGTGGAAAACTACCGACTCGTTCAATGTCTCTCAATGTTGTCATTTTAGCATCTAGCCTTTCAAGTGATACGAATCATATCGCGACCATAATTGACATGAGAAACAACATCCAACAGAGTCGAGTCATACAACAAATCTGTGAATGAACAGATAAAACATCAATTAATACCGACTATTACAACTTTAAAGATTATTGTCGAGTGTGAGATAAAAAGAAAACAAACACAAAAGATAAATTGCCGATTGATTAATGCGTTGATGGCAATGAATTGGTTACTGATAAGATTGGGAGAAACTGAGTAAAGAGTGACTTCACACAGTGACACAAAATGTGAAGTGATAAAAAGAAACTTATTCATTTTCTTTGTTACATGTTTTAAAAATTAATTTTTTAATACTAACTGAATTATGCTGCTAATAGTTATTTCGAATTCTAAGCCAAATTTAACTTGAAACTAGTTAGATAAATTATGAAAAATTATGAATTATGAGAAAATTATGAAAATGAGATAACAAAACAAAATATTGAACTGTGTTTAAAGAATTTTTTTATTCAAGCTAAAAACAATAAATAAGACAAGACTTTTCAAAGTCAATCAATTAGACATCCCAACATCAAACTGTATTCGAGTGCAAATCTATTTCTATTTTTATCTCGCATTTAACGTTTAATTAGAAAGTGACACATTTGCACTGGTTGTCTTAAGACAAGATAATTATCTAATTTCCAATCGGAAGAAATTTGAGACGACATTGTTGTAAAGTATGTAAAAACTCTCCTCTGCCCCCTTTTAAGTACAATATCAAATAAACAAAGAAATAAATGTACAGAGTGAAACATGCTAATTTTATTGTGATTGTACAAAACATATAAATACAGACAGGCAGAAAAATTGTGTACAACAAATACTAATTCAACTGGAAACAAAAAAAGAGAATAGATTTTTATACAACATACGAGAACATGCTTTTCCTTTTCCATGTTCAACATTAACGAATTTGAATATCAAACAAAACAAATTGATATCTTAACATGTTACAATCTAACAGATTCTCATATGTTGCATAAAAACACAGAATGTTGATTTTGCTCTATTAATGTCTCACAATTCTAATGATTCCACTGAGAGAACATTGGCAAACTATTGAAGAAGAGGACTAAAATAGAAATTGATGGCATGTGCATGTGTGTGTGGCAAAAATTAAATGCAAATTCGAATAGCTTTAATAGTACCTCCATGACAATTAACGACTTGGGACATGACTTGGCACAAAACATTGAACACACAACAATTAGTACTATTTATTCATTATGCACATGGGACGAGGGATTGTGAACAAGCTGCGTTACTATAGTACATATATGTCCTCATTATTTAAAATACAAAAAAATAAATGCAACAATCGGAGAAAATAATTTGCACAAATGTTAATTGCAACATATTTTAATGTAAACTCAAAGTTGTAGTCAACAATTTAAAACCATATCTAAGTATAAAATCCATGTATAACGAACTCTAATTAGATACGCCAGGAAATAAAATTTCGAAACTCATCAAAACCAATTTCCATCAGAGGAAAGCTACTGTCTAAACTGGTTGAGTGAGTGTTGAATTGCACTTCAACTCATAACTCGACACATCAAATCGACTGCAAAAAACATCTTCACCACCATCAAGTGACAAGCAACACAACAACAAAACATCAATCAATACCGAGCATTATCAATCATTGAATTGTTCAGACTCATACGAGAACAAATTGAACAATAAAATACTTTAAACATGATTTTTATTAATCAGAAAATAATCCTTTGTAATAAATCAGTACTATGTTTGTTGAAGAAAAGAAATAAATTAGGTTAATATTACCAATCAACTTTGCAAAAATTGTCAAATAACAATAGATCGTGTAAGCGAAATGAGCGTTGATTGGCTGAGCAATGTAAAAACACTCCACCTCTCTATTTCTGTGAACTTTCACTTTACGTGAAAGTTTTCACAATAGAAAGTTTAATTTCCGTATCCGGGAAATGATTTTTATAAGTTTTAACCTTTCTTTTATCACAATATGCAATGATCCAATATGACAATCTTATGAAATGTTGCACAATTTTGATAGAATATTTTTGATATAAGGATTTAATGAAAAAAAAAACTTGATTAGTTTTTAAAAAGTCCGCAAAGCCGGGCAGTAAGCGAGACTTAATGTTTAAAATAAAAAAAATTAAAAAAATAAAGTTGTCCGAACCGGGAATCGATCTTACACCACCTCTACACACACATACAGACATACACGATGGCGAAAACCATTAGCTTGACTTGTTCTTTGAACTAAGTCTCGCTAAAAATGATATAAAATAAAAAAAAGAATTAATTAAACCAATGATTTTTTCTCGTAATTATCATTTTCCCCTCTGACATTCAATTTGCCTTTCTAATATGTAATGTCTTTTTCATCGTAATAATATCGATTAATTCTCGTTCAATCCAATCACAAACACACTCGAATGTAATCAAACGAATCCATCATTTCCTGTCCATCTACAAAGCATCTCGAATGTTGTCTCCCCAAACCACACAAATTGAATCCAACCACTCAATTATGGAGTCATTCATATGATAACGATGATGACGCTCAAGATTAGAATGAAACAAAAAGCGAAATGAAATGAAAAGAAGAGATGAGAAGATATGTTGCAAATCTCGTTAATGATTTTGTGTGTACTCGAATAACGAGATAACTTTCGAGACGACGACATAAATCTATAAATAAACTCGATGAATGGGCCAAGATTGTGCTTGGAAACAGAAATACTAAAGAAAAATAATTGACGTAAATATATTATTCAATTGAGACAGAGAGGTCATGTAGAAAATATTACAAAAATAAAAATAACTTTTTTAATCAGATATCCGAACTCGAAGAAAGTTGTTAAATATAATGAACTTCCTACTTAAATTTTATGTCGAAAATTGGGTTATGCGTCTGGGCTATTGTAATTATGGAAGAATTAATAGAAGAAGAATAATAACCAAGAAATCTGTTTTGTTTCTAACAAAACTTTGAAGATGGAATATTTGATTTTGGCTTTTGCCATTTATGGAATATATTTGGTTGTGTTTCTATTTTTAGATTGTAAAACTGTTGAGTTAAAAAGCTTTATTTGTGAAGAGTAAAAAGTACAGAAAGATTTGGTTGAACTAAGTAGGCACTGCGCCATACAAAAGAAACCAATGATGATCCTTGTGTGGTAGAGCCAGATGGAAGTTGATCGTCAGAAACTGAGTAAACACAATCTGTAAAGTAGAAGACTCTGCGTTAGCACAAGTAGTGGCGACAACTGATCAGAACACATACGAGACACTCGATGATTAACAGCTGCAGACTGTCGTCCTTTTATAGGGAGCAGCAATTGTGCTTTGTCACTGCGTGGTGATGGTCGACTATGTGAACGCTGAGTGACTGTCGATGTAGTGACTTTACGATGACGACACATAAACTTGACAAGTGGTCATACAGAGAGGGAGCCACTTCTCAACAAAAACTTGTTCAGATGTTTCTAATTATACAGATTTTATTCGTTCAAGACAATTCTGCCCACTTAATGTGAACTAATTTAAAATGCAAAGTATCGATTAGTAGAAATTCAAGAATTTTGTTCTTTAATCTTGTCAATGAAAAATATACTAAATTTAAATTATACAGTTTAAATCTCATTCAATTTGGAGCTTTACAAAAATAGTATTTGAAAAAGTGCATTCAAAAGACAAATTTCAAGAACAGAAAATTATAATAGTCGTGCTTGTAATTTAGCATAAATTATGGTTAAACCTTTTTCACATATTGTGGACAGACGAATCAAATTAAAACAAGAATAATCTAGCAATAATTAACCAAATCACGATTTCAGTTATTATTGACTAAAGCTAAAATGCGAGTTTTGATCGATTTTGCCACTGCAAAAGTAAATTCCGAATATGATAAACATGAAAATCAATAATAAATATTTTCCTACTATAACAGTAATAATATCATGAGTAAACAGTATTGCGATCATGTTGACACATTTGATTTCACATAAAAAACCTTTTTCTACTCCTAAATACAAAAATTATTGCTTTTTAAATAATCGTTGAATTTAAACTTTTAAAGTTAACGGCTAGAACTACTATTACGTTACGCATAAAAGTAAACTTTTGTAAACTTGTTAATAATTTAATCATTTAAATAAGCAGGTAATGGAAGTGTTTAGTAATTAATTATTTAACAAAAGTGACCTTTTAGTTTTTTAGCATGAAAAGAGGAATATGCAACATTTTTACGTCTTAGTCGACGATTTAATATTTTAAGTGCACAGTAGACAGTCAGACACGAGATGGCAACATCGACCCGTCGTAACCTTAATCCGACGCTGTCGCCAGATATCTTTTTAATTAAATGGCACACTATGAACGATCTTAATTTAGGAATCAGAACTGATCTCGAAATTCAGTTCAATCAACAACAAGACGACAAATATCATTCTTACCATAATTCAATTACAACCACTCTGTAGTGTACTTTCACATTCTGGTTCATTTCACCTTTCCTTTGCACATTCTCTCGCTTATTACTAATCAAATTGTACATTGCACAAGGTACTCGTTTATAAACAATAAAGAAGAAGGAAAAATACAACCCAACACAACACATTCAGTGAGAGAGTGAACAATAGGCACAATGTTTCCTTTTGGGGGGCGCGCGCTTAGATAATCATCTCATAGTGTGTGAGAAGAAACAAAGAGACCTATCTTGATTCACAACAACAATAGATTTGACTAGTGAAAGAATTTAATACAAAAAATAGAATGTAAAGACTAAATTAAGTAAAACTAATGTCACTTATTTTGGTGCAAGACAATTACAATGAATGAATGGACTAAACATTGACTGGAAACAGAGAAACAAAACTGGGCGTTTGTATTAAAAACATACAAAGTCCAAAGCATTACATAGTATTCACATTTACCTTTTAAAATGAAAAGCTGAAAGATGTTAATAGTCATTAATAAATTCACAGAATTTAATTTTCGAATAAAAAATTAATATTCAAACGCTTTTGGAGTAGAAATAGCTAAAAACAAGTTTAAAACTTCAAAAACCTCAAAAAATAAACTAACTTTGGAAAAATGAGTAGATATTCGAAATCTACGTCAAAAAATCTATAAGATAGGGTATACAATCCACATGTTCAATGAACATTGTTCATCCAACTTCGATTTGGGTGTGCAATTGAATTGTGCAATTGAATTGAATTGTGCGTGATTGAATTTAACGGAATAATTTATTTATTTATTGCACGATTCATTGAATCATGCGGGGCTGTTTTTTAAGTATTAGTGTTTGAATTAAGTGTTTAAACGGAATAATCAATTAAAGAATTCAGGTAAATGTTTTAATGCAATACAATAAAATAATAATAGGTTTTACCTTTTATAGAGCAGGATGAAAAAAGATAAAAATAGCTAAATTCATATACTTTGGAATGAACATTTTTCATTAAAAAACAAATCGCAGTTAGCCGTAGAAAGTATATCACTTAAACACATCACTTTGTAAACGATAATTAAAATTGATAGTCTTGGTTAATAATTAGAACCAATAGTTGAAAATTTACATCGTTTCGGCTAAATTGTTTGGCTAAATTCACAAGAGAAATCAATCACAGCATTTTTCACTGAACAAAACTGTAACAAAAATGTTTAAGAACGAGACGAGAGAATAAACGTCCTCCCTGGAACGCGACTACTGTCAAACTGAAGATGTGGAACTGTGTGAGCGATCCAGAATCGTGAGGAACTTTGTGAGAGAAGAGAGAAAATTGAAATAAGGGGAGGAGTGGCGCGTGCGTTTTGGGATTTAATGGAAAGTCAGGTATTGGAACTACTACAGTGGGGACATGCGACTACTGTTAATACTACTCGTACTGGATACATTCGTGAGTGTAGATTATTACTTAGTTTATTGTTCTAATCTCTTTCATTTAGACTGATAGTAAATCGTAAAATTTAAATATACGGAAATAAAGAACATTTAGATTGAGTTTATAATGGAAAAGTTGCGTTTTAATGAAGTTTTATATCTACTAATAATTAGGTTTAATATTCTAAATTAGTATCATTATCAACTTAAATAATGCTTCCATAAATAACCTTTTGAATTAGGAAACAAACTAAAAACTGATAAAAGCACCTAATCAAGTTTAATACAAAATTTCCAACAAACCAAACTTGACCGTCCGGAAAGTGACATTTCAAAACCCAAAACAACTAAACCCACCACTATACACTCACCACAAAACATTTCTATACATTGTGTGAATGTGCACTCAAAATGTCCGTTAAATCCGAAATGTCCGGACGAGTTTGATCACGAAATGTACAAATCAAATTTTGCTTGATAATTTAATCAAAAGCGTCTCTCTTTTAAAACAATTTTGACAGTATTCTAGCATTCTCTCCCATCTGCCGTCGTTGCGGTAGAGAGAAAGAAACTCCATCACACGTACTCGGCACCTGTCACTTCACGGAACGACTCCGAAACACCCGATATCACAAGTTAAAGCACAAGATCGCTGACCTCCTTCGCGAAAAAAGATTCCAATGTATCACAGAAGCTCAATGCTTAGATGGCGACGGTCGTAACCGATTCGTGGATATACTGGCCGTCAAATATGGATCAAGGAACGCCTTCATAATCGATCCGACTGTCCGCTGGGAAAGTAACGAGGACGTGGGAACACTCGTCCAAGACGAAAAGACCCAGATATACGCAAGCTGTGCAGACGACCTGCGATCCAAGTACCCGATGATTGGCAACAAGTCGGCCGAAGTCATCGGATTATGGGTCGGAGCCCGAGGCACCATCA
Source organism: Rhizoglyphus robini (assembly GCA_023373905.1). NCBI lineage: Eukaryota > Metazoa > Arthropoda > Arachnida > Sarcoptiformes > Acaridae > Rhizoglyphus > Rhizoglyphus robini. The sequence continues at coordinate 555 of JAKIJQ010000458.1, read as the reverse complement.
GCAACAGGATGACGGTCTTTTTCGATCGCTTCGGACTGAATCGAAAGCTACTGCCCGACATAGCCGAGGAAGTGCTGACCGACTAGATCCATATGATCCACAATCACATATATGGACCAAGATAATTCGCGGCATCAAAGACAAATCGATCAAGAGACAAAGAAAGACCGACACCATTTACCTTATACAAACTCTTACATACTCCAGATAATTATACACAAACAACTCCATACACACCATTGTCTCACGATTACACTTACTCGCAGTGTCACAGGGCATCTCACTAATTTGTGAGCAGCTAACAAGACTAAATAAAGTTTTGTTTTTCTCTATTTTAGCTTTCATCGAACAAAATAAATTAAATATTCACCAAGTGACAATTTAATTAAAATGAAATAAAAACGACTGAAAATTCCAGTTTGGTGCCCAAGGCAAACAGTGAGGGTGGGCTTTGCTGCACTGATTTTGTGGCTTTATGGTATATTATCAATGAAGGCGGCGCACGAAAATCGCGAAAGCGTTTCTTACGATGAAATGCGAAAACGGTTAAACACC